>QGSO01000165.1:0-231243 GCA_011037825.1 Carya cathayensis | reverse complement strand
GCATCTTCCTTTTGCATAAGTCAAGAAAAGCATCAATCACTTTTGAAAATATTCAAATAAAACATGCACATGTGAAAGATGACAATCAATCATCTTTAATATTTTCAAAGTTCAAACCTTTAATCATGGCATGCACATGTGAAAGATGACAATCAATTATCTTTCAAAATTTTCAAATTTAATTTTCAAAATATTCATGCACATGTGGAAAATGTATTTTAATGCTTTATGATAAAATATTAATTTTTGAACCTTAATCCTAATTTCAAATTTTAAGAGATTTACAACATTTCTCTATGACTTTAATGTGAACTTGTTTCCTTCTTGCTCATGCTTGGTTCCTTGATGTGCTTGACTCCATTGTGTGGACAAATTGAGCTTGAGACTCCTTCATTCTTTGAATTCATTTGTTATCATCAAAATCCATATGTAAATGTATAATTACACAAAACTTGAAACCTTAGGTTCAAGATTAATTGTGAGTGAGTTTTCTCCTCTTGTTCTTAATTGAACTCTTGAACTTATCAAAGGTATTTACAACCTTTGTGGCGTTTCTCCTTGTAATTTGGGTTCTTGAGACGGGATTCAACGGGCCTAGATTTTAATATAATCTAGGTTCTTGGAACGAGTTCCCAACGGGTCTAAATTCTCCATCCATAGACTTGAGTTTGGCTTTCCTGGGTTGTTTTTCCAATATTGTTGTTGGGTCTCAAAGCGAGTCGATTGGGGTTCACATCATTTTGGTATCAGAGAGCTCGGTTTCCAATCAGGTCTGATTCTATCTTTTTTTTATCGTATTGTTAATTCTAGGGCTTTATTGTTCTAGGGTTGAAAAAAAAAAGTTGCAAAAATTCGTTTTTCGTAGGACTGCCAATTTGTTCTATCTTTTGGGTTTCATGTTCATCATCATAGGGCGGCTAAATTGCTTGTTTAAGGGCTGCCAAAAGTTTGCACCATTTAGAGTTTGTAATTTCTAGGATTTCATTCCCTTCTATTTTTCTTATCAATTTTTATGTGTTTGAATTCAATTGTTTGATTATCACAATTGGATATTTCTGTTTGTGGTTGAATTGTTGAGAAAAGAAGAGAAAAAAAGAAAAGAAAAGAAAGGAAAGGAAAAGAAAAGAAAAGAAAAGAAAAGAAAAGAAAGGAAAAGAAAAGAAAATTCGAAAAAAAAAATCAAAAAAAAAAAAAAGAAAGGAGAGAAGGATTTTGGGTATGAAATATTTTGCCATATGAAATTGAGTGGTTTGTCATTGATTAAGCCTTATCTTCAACGGGTTGAATATATCTTTCTAGTTGGTACCTTGTTTCATAATTACTCTTTCCAGCGTATAAATTCCTTGAGTCTCGGGTCATTTTATTCCTTCCGTGTTTTCTCTTGTTCTTGTTTCTTGGACCTAATTACTAGTTGGAGCAAAACAAGGTTGTATTGTCTTGATTGAGTTCAATTAGTTCTTAAAGAACTTGAGTGGGAAAACTCTTGAGATAAAAGGCAAGAGAGTGTGAGATCATTATCGGGAAAAAGCCAATAAGAGTGAAACACGAGTGAAGTGCCATTATTTGAGTGTAAACACGTAAGGGAGCATGTAAGGTCTTTTTTCCTCTAACATTCTTTTTTTGTGCAGAGCATATGATGTCTCATAAAAATGACTCATCACCAAAGGAGATGGTAGTTAACTCATTTTTTGTGTTGCAATCAATGCAACAAAAGTTTAAAGGTTAAATTTGAAGTTTGGAGAAATGAGGGATAGGATGGATCAACAAGGTGTAGTGATTAGAAATCTACTAAGTGTGAGAGATAGGAGGAGACATGAGCCTAGTATTGAGAATGGGTACGATAAGAATGGAGAGTATGGCGAGTCACTAGTGAACCAGGGTTTTTGGGAAGGCCTTGTATTTTGGCCAAGGGCTTATTTGGAAAGATATTATTTTATTTTAAACTAGGGTTTAGAAGTACTGTAGCGCGACACTATTCATGCTACAGTAACGCGCGGCTACTGTTCACTAAAGGGCATTTTTGAGAGTAGGGTATCAAATTTTAGTCTAGGGTTTTATTATGTTTTGGGAAGGGTATTTAAAGGATGTAACCAGCCCCTCCAAGGTTTAGACTATTATTCTGAATTTTAATTGTGAGTGAGTTTTCTCCTCTTGTTCTTAATTGAACTCTTGAACTTATCAAAAGTAAATCACAAGTTTTGTGGCGTTCCTCCTTGTAATTTGGGTTCTTGAGACGGGATTTCAACGGGTCTAGATTTTAATATAATCTAGGTTCTTGAAACGAGTTCTCAACGGGTCTAAATTCTCCATCCATAGACTTGAGTTTCGCTTCCCTGGGTTGTTTTTTCAATATTGTTGTTAGGTCTCAAAGCGAGTCGATTGGGGTTCGCATCAGTGCATGTGTGCCAAGTGGCATGTGAGGAGTGTGTGTGTGCATGGTGGCCGAAATATCCATCTTTTCCCAAGAAGATTTTCTTCCACAAATGTCTTGGACATTGTGTGATTGCTCACAAGGGTGGCACAAGTGCAAAAACTTCCTTGCCCTAGCCATTCATCTCAAGGGATTCTTCTAGAAGATCCTTCTAGAAACCCTAGTAGGCATGTAAGCCTCTTCTTCCCAACAAGATATTGCCCCTTCCCAAGACAAGACTCTTCACCTTCCCTTTTTGCATGCATTTTGGGATTTCCCTCAAGTTCCAACTTCCATGCCTCTTCATCTTCCTTCGAGAAACTCTCCCCTAGAGTGACAAGTGTCTTCACACTATCACTTCACAAGAAAGCCTTCTTGCTTGTATGACACATGGCAAGAAAGGACTTTTTTCCCTAGGGTAGGCGTGTGTCCTAATTCTATGAACTCCAAACACTAATTTCACTATAAGGTCGAATCCCTCATGGGCTTGGGCCTTTCTCAAAACCTCATATACCTTCTACACCATTCCAATTTCTCAATGCATTATTCCTCCTTCCTTGGCCTAAATTAACAATACATAATAAAATAAATAGAAGGCAAAGCAAAAATCTTGGCCATCATATCCTCCCCCACTTAGAAAAAGATTTCATTCTCGAAATCGGTACCGTAGTCAAATAGACAAAACTATTGACAGGAAAAATTGATTTAATTTGGTACCTCTTATACTGGCTGTCGTAGAATCCTCAGAAGATGATAGATGTGGCATTTCGTCTTCTCCTTTTATCATCGAATCTTGTAATAAATAAAATATCACATCCAAGTTAGGATCATAATACAACTTCACTCACATCTCATTTAACTTATGCTCAAACTCAAGCTCGGTGTCTTCAATAGGTTGTCCTTCTTCATGGTAACGAATACAGTCAGTAGACGTATGTGAAGTTTCAAATGGTTCATATCTCCATGAGCGAGCTTCTGCAGCGCGGCTAGACTCTGCCTCAAGGTTAAGTCCAAGTAGACATAACCTTCTGGCATTGTTCCATACCAGTGGATCATGTGGGGGTTGATGCTCTTTAAGTGGTAGGGCTTGCCTTAGAAAAAAGTTACCTGGAAAATCCGTGTCCAACACATGAGTGCAATGATACTCAAACCTTTCCATTTGCTGCCAATGTAGTCATCATTCAATCCATCCTTGCTCGTCAATTTCTATGACTGCATTTGCATCTTTCTCTAATTTGTGCTTCCAAGGATACAAACATGTGTGGGGTTTTCCTATTACGAGCCATGCCCTGTTCACGGGTATGGTAGGTGCACATATCATCACTAGAAGTCCACATATAACACAGAGACATCCACACACAAGAAAGCAAGGTACTATCAATCAATCATAAATAAGATTCATGAATACACAAGTTCTAAGTTACAAAAAATGAGGGTATTTAGTCCTCATTAAATCTTCTCTTTTCCACGTCACTTCTTGAAAAGCTAGGTTGTTCTAAAGCACTTTTACTAAGCACTTTGTTATCCACAATTTGCATTGGTCACTCTTCATAGGATAGATTAGGCTGAAGTCATATACTGTCTGCTTCCATTACTACAAGTTGCCTTTCCCCAAAGCTCTTCTTCAATAATGATACATGAAAGACATTATGCACTCCTTGCATCTCGGGCTGGTAGATCCAAATGATATGCCACTGCACTGACTCTTTCCATAACTTCAAATGGTCCTACATACCAGGGACTCAATTTTTCCTTTTTTCTGAACCATATGTGTGGCACCTCCAGCTCCTGCTTGGGATTGGATGGTGACTGAAACACCGGGACATGTAACACATGGCTACATACCCCTTGAGCATGACAGATAACATGCAATGCTCCTAGATATACTAGCAGTATGAAATAAACTATGTTGCAGAATATAAATGGTTCGTGTGAAATGAGGCAATGCCTAAAGCAATTGCCTTAGCACATGGTACTGTAAACTAAGCATAACCCAACATTTCTATCATCATAAAGTTTCATTTCATTAAGTACTCCAAAAAGTGAATATGTTCTTTTCCCAAAAATACGAGACCAGTCAAAAGTAAAAATTGTTACACAAAAACTCATTTCGTGTCCCATTTCAAAAGAAGATCTAAATCTTCATGGCCCTTTCGGCTTTGCTTTTTTCTCTAGGAGCCGGTCCTTGCCACGGTTCCTAAGTCACTTTAATTCATCAATAAGGTGGAGTACTTGGTAATCATCTAGTCGATAGTCTCTAACTATTTTTCAAAACCAAATCTCAAGCTCCCATCCTCTTCATTCCTACAGATCAATCAGGATTCAGACCCCAAAAAACCCCATGTGATTGTTGAGGCCAGGGAGGTAACAGTCCTAAGTCAATGGCTATTTCCTTTGCGTCAATCGAGTCCTTGGAGGCTCGCTCAAGGAAAGTAGACAAATGGTCCATGTTCCACCAAAATTTTACATTTTTGGAGGGCTTCGTGAGCGTAGCATCAATCTCAGTCTCACTAATGCTAGTTAAAATTTCTCTGAGAAGTGGGGCTGTGTGCTTTAATACATCTATGGTATAGTCATAACAAGCTTTTATAGTATGCTCATCCTTTACCAACAAACCATCTACATTCATAGTTCCTTGGGATCCGAGGTACCTATCACAACTTCTACCATTCCAGTTGGGCAATGGCAGTGGAAACTATCACGGTGAGATTTCAAAAAATCTCAGTAAGTAAGCACACAACATACAATAATTAACATAAGCATAGAAATGGCAAACCATGGAATGCATGCATGCACATGAACTCGATATATGACGTGACTAAAAGCTTTAATTATGCACTTGACCTTTTTCCAAAAATACATGTAACATAATTCTTTGACTTATCAAGAAAAAACTTACTTTCTCATCATTCATATATTGGTTAATCGCGTGATCTGGAACATATCATATCATATCACATGATTCACATCAAGCAATCCCTATCATATCATGTAGGCATATTGCCTTGTTCTTATAACACATGTGGATACATCACGGCTCCCCTATGCACTGAGTGTTCTTGCTAGTTACCAAACCACCAAAGGTCCATACACCGTGGTGAATACGTCTTAAATATATTTATATCATACTAACACGACAGTACTTCGTTAAGTTATTTGCCTCAGTCATAGCACCCACTAGCGTTAGGTGCTATCTCGCTCTGGCATCCTTTAAAAAGAATCCATTCGAGGCACATCGATAGTTCTTTGTCGACCCAAGGGTCCCCCAGTCTAGAGTCAACTGTTCTTTGTCGATCTAGGGGTTACCACTCTATTTTTGACTTATGACCAAATGCATGTGACATGAGACTGAAGACGTAAACCCTTTACATACTTAGAAATGTGACATACGAGATGTCGTACATGATGAACTCATGAATCATAACATCGTTAAAACATGCATGTTGACATGAGCATGTGAAACATCCAAACAACTTTATGAACATAAACAAATATATCATGGCCAAAACATCTAAGGCATAAAGTCATGGGAATTCTTCACTTAATATGTTTCAAAATTGAAGCTTGTTCAACAATAGACAAGGCTGAAATTAGAGGCATGTGATATAGAAAAAAACTTCATTTAACATGTTCCAAACTTGAATCATATCAACCATAATCATATCATGGGTGGATTTAACATAAAATTCATGGCTATATTATAGAAATCTAAAGCATACGTTATTATATTAGACGAAACTTCAAGATGAATGACATAACTACATAGCAACAAGCACAATTCGGAAACATAAACATGTGATTCAGGGCATTTTCATCATGGATTTAGAACATACAACAACATTTTCTCATGGCATTATACAAGTCGAAGCAATAGGTTCATCCAAGCAAAGATATAGAACAACTATCAAAGATGAGAACAAACTAGAAAATTTACTCAAGTATATATGTAGGTTAACCAAACTAGGTTAGTGTATACTTACAAAATATCTTCGGAAACAAAAATCAAAATCTGAAAATTATAATATAATGTATTAGAAGTCATCACTAAAATTATAGATTCGAAAAAGTGAGTGAGTGAGTGGAAGTTTAGAAATCTTTTCTCAAACTCAAAACCCTAGGGCAGAAACCTTTGAAGATTAAAGCCCTAATTTCCCTTCCAAGTTGAACACCGAATCCTATCTCACTCTAAATCTCATGTTCATGTTGTTAATCTATGAAGAACACTTCGGTTTCCATCTTTCTAGAAGAGAAACCCTAGTTTCTAGCGTGAAGGTGGGTGATTGTGCCCAAAAACCCTAAAATCGAAAATGAAGAAAGGAGTTCCCTTGGTGATGTGAACCCCAATCGACTCGCTTTGAGACCCAACAACAATATTGGAAAAACAACCTAGGAAAGCCAAACTCAAGTCTATGGATGGAGAATTTAGACCCATTGGGAACTCGTTTCAAGAACCTAGATTATATTAAAATCTAGACCCGTTGAAATCCCGTCTCAAGAACCCAAATTACAAGGAGGAACGCCACAAAGGTTGTGATTTACCTTTGATAAGTTCAAGAGTTCAATTAAGAACAAGAGGAGAAAACTCACTCACAATTAAAATTCAGAATAATAGTCTATCCTCTCAAATGAGGCTACAAGTGGTTTAAATAAACAATTCCCAAAACCCTAGAGTAACTTCTAAAACCCTAGTTTGTAAAATAATAACTTTCCAAATAAGCCCTTGGCCAAAATACAAGGCCTTCCCAAAAACCCTATTCAATAGAAATAAGACGTGTGGGTGGACATCTCAAAACCCAATTATTCTAATTAATTCCTATGACTAATAAAATAAGTATTTTAATTAAATAAATAAGTTCATACCTTCAATAATAATAGGCCCAAGTCGTGTCTTCCATAGCTTAGATCAAGTGGATCAAAACTGGTTCTCCTTCTTTCAAGCCCATCCTGAGTGTTGAGCTCTTACTAGCTTCATCCCAATTGAATTGCACCAATTCTTGCATTACTCCCTTGATCTTCGTGGCTTTTAATCTTGCAATTGATCCTTAAGACTTGGTCCGCCTTGGGGCCCATCACTTGGATCGTGCATAAACAACAAGAAAAGGGTGGAAAGATCCTTATCTCCACATTCTAAACTCCTACTCAAAGTATGGAGGGTGACTACATGGTGATCCATGAAAATGGTGATGAGTATGGTGTTCTTTGGCTTGTGAGAAAGTGGAAACTTGAGAGAGAAAAGGTGGTGGCCGAAATGCTCTAAGGAAAACAACTAAACTTTTGGGCAAAAAGGACCTCCCCAATTTCAACTACCTCTATATATAGTGCCCCTCGATGCTTTTCACCAACCAGTGCATGTAGGACAAGTGTCACCCATCTTCTTCCCTTTAGCCAAAAATCTCTTCCTCTTCCACCCTTTTGGATTTCCTTGGGAAGGTGAAAAATCTCTTTGGGTGTGGCCCCCGTTTTGCTCCTAGCCGAAATAGCCTCTTGTGCCCCTCCTGCTTTGTCTAGATACAATGAATCCTCAAGGTAGGAATGTAATTTTCTCTTCATGTCCTTTCATTTCCCAACACAAGGTTGAGCATGTGTGACACTTAGTAAGGGTGTGAGCCTTGCCCTAGCTTGGCGAGTCCTTGATGATATGGCGGAGACATGAGCCTAGTATTGAGAATGGGTACGATAAGAATGGAGAGTATGGCGAGTCACTTGTTGTTAGGCGTGCTCCCAATATAGAAATTAAGATGGATGATATAGAGCAGCAAAGAGAGAACATTTTCCATACTAGATGCCACATCAATAGCAAGGTATGCAGTATGATCATTGATGGAGGGAGTTGTACTAATGTGGTTAGCACTACTCTAGTTGAGAAATTGAATTTACCTACCTTGAAACACCCTAGACCATACAAGTTGCAGTGGTTGAATGATTGTGGGGAGGTTAGGGTAAATAAGCAAGTGCTAGTATCTTTTTCAATTAGGAAGTACAAGGATGAGGTCCTTTGTGATGTAGTGCCTATGCATTGTGGTCATATTTTGTTGGGGAGGCCGTGGCAGTGTGATAGGAGAGCGATCTATGACGGGTTCATAAACATGTACAGTTTTGAAAAGAATGGAAAAACAATCAAACTTGCTCCTTTAACTCCAACACAGGTCCGTGAGGACCAACTGAAGTTGAAAAGTGAGGTTGATCAAAAAAGAAAGAGAGAAAGTGAGATTGATCAGAAAAGAAAGAGTGAGAATGAGATTGAGGAAGAAAAAAATAATGAGACCAAAAATGAGAGAGAGAGAAAAATGGGAGAGAAAAAAAATGAGTGTGAGGCTGAAACCTCAAGAAAAAGAGAGAATGAGTTGAAAAACAATTGTGAGGCTGAGAGTTCAAAAAAAGATGTCGAAAAAGAGAGTGAAAGAAAAGAGAGTGGAAAGCAAAAAGAGATTGAAAGAAATGAGGGTGAGGTTGAAACCTCAAGAAAAAAAGAGAGTGAAAAGAAAGATGAGAGTGAAGAAAGTGAAAGAAAATCAAAGAGAGAATTGAGTTTTTATGCTAAGGCAAGTTTTAATACTAACCTTGACGTACCTTTGCCTAATATTGTTGTTTCTTTGTTGCAGGGATATAAGGTCGTTATTCCTAGCAGTGTGTTTAGTGGATTGCCACCTATTAGAGAGATAGAGCAATACATTGATTTTGTGCCAGGTGCGATAATCCCTTCCCGACCTTTCTTTGAAGAACATGAGTCCTTGATACACTTGAAAGGACAAGGTAAGTTGACTAGAATGCATGCCAAGTGCGAGGAATGTATTGAAATTTTTCCTCTTGTAATCAAGTACACACATGGTAAGGAAACTTTTGTGGCTTGTGCATTAGCAAGAAGGTATGATCATATTGTTATTTTAGATGCAAAGTTATTGAGATTTGAATATGACAAGAAATTACATACTAATGATGATGACTTTTCCAGTGTGTATGGAGTACGTGAGAAAGCGTCGTTTTCTCATTTATATAGACTAGGTTGGTACTTGTTTAGAGAGAAAAGACTTTTTGTGCCTACTAGTCTTATGCGTGAGTTGCTTGTGCACAGATGTGGTTTGTTGGGACATTTTGATATAAAGAGGACTTTAGACGTGTTGCATGACCATTGGTGGGAGTACTACTTGCCATTCATTAAGTTTGCATATAGTTGGAGTGGTCACTTTAGTATAAAGAATATTTTAGGCATATTGCATGAACATTGGTGGGAGTATTGTTTCCCATTCATTGAGTTTGCATATAGTTGGAGTGGTCACTTTGGCATAAACATGAGTTTAGGGGTATTGCATGAACACCTTTGGGCGTATGATTTGCCAATTATTGATGTGTTGTTTGAACATTTGTGGCAGTATCATTTGTCTTTCACTAACTGGTTATATGAACGTTGTTGGGAATATTATTTGCCATTTATTGAGGTTGCATATAATTAGAGTTGTCATTTTGGTGCAAGGAAGACTTTAGATGTGATTAATGAATGTTTGTGGGAGTATCATTTGTCTTTCATTGACTTGTTGCATGAACGTTTGTGGGAGTATCATTTACCTTTCATTGACTTGTTGCATGAACGTTTGTTGGAGTATCGTTTGCCCTTGTTAGAGTATCGTTTGCCCTTGTTTGAGTTTGCATGTAATAGGACCATGCATTCAACAATTTTTTATTCTCCTATTGAAATTGCAAATGGTTTTAATCCACTTACTCCTATAGCATTGATGTTTTGTCTTGTTGATGGCAGGAGTTGCTTGGATAGACCTTTTTCATTCTTGAAAAAGTTAATGCTAATTCATATCTAGTGGATCTTCTAGGTAAGTATCATATATTTGCTATTTTCAATGTTATTGATCTTTTTCCGTTTGATCCAGGTGGAGATTCGATGTCGAATCCTTTTGAGGAGAGAGGGAATGATGGGCCCCAAGGCGGACCAAGTCTTAAGGATCAATTGCAAGATTAAGAGCCACGAAGATCAAGGGAGTAATGTAAGAATTGGTGCAATTCAATTGGGATGAAGCTAACAAGAGCTCAACACTCAGGATGGGCTTGAAAGAAGGAGAACCAGTTTTGATCCACTTGATCTAAGCTATGGAAGACACGACTTGGGCCTATTATTATTGAAGGCTATGGACTTATTTATTTCATTAAAATGACTTATTTTATTAGTCATAGGAATTAATCTAGAATAATTGGGCTTTTGAGATGTTCAGCCCACACGTCTTATTTCTATTGAACTAGGGTTTTTGGGAAGGCCTTGTATTTTGGCCAAGGGCTTATTTGGAAAGTTATTATTTTATAAACTAGGGTTTTAGAAGTTACTGTAGCGCAGCACTGTTCACGCTACAGTACCCGCGGCACTATTCCTCTAGGGTTTTGGGAATTGTTTATTTAAACCACTTGTAGCCTCATTTGAGAAGACATACTTTTATTCTGAATTTTAATTGTGAGTGAGTTTTCTCCTCTTATTCTTGATTGAACTCTTGAACTTATCAAAGGTAAATCACAACCTTTGTGGCGTTCCTCCTTGTAATTTGGGTTCTTGAGACGGGATTTCAACGGGTCTAGATTTTAATATAATCTAGGTTCTTGAAACGAGTTCCCAACGGGTCTAAATTCTCCATCCATAGACTTGAGTTTGTCTTTCCTGGGTTGTTTTTCCAATATTGTTGTTGGGTCTCAAAGCGAGTCGATTGGGGTTCACATCAGGGTGTGCTCTTAGGTGTGATGGCCGAAAAAGTGAGGGTAAACTCAACTTTTGGTGTAGTTGTCTCTTCACATTCCTTCTAGAAAGTCTTGGCATGGTTGACATTTGTCAATTTCAGAAGAAAACTTTGTGTGCAAGCCAAATTTCGAAATCCCCTTGTGTCCCTTCGGTTTTCCCATGCAAATCCCTTTGAAACCTCTATTTGCCTTCCCTAGGAGCCCCTTTCCCATGCACATCTTTCTTGAAACTTGAAATTGTTTCAAACAATGAGGTGTAGGCATGTGGGAGGGTGTGGCTGAAAGTCTCTTGGTTTTTCCCTAGGAGATCTTGTCATATGATCTAGAAAGCTTCTAGCATGGGTGACAAGTAGCACCTCTTCTTGGGCTGGTGTTCAAGCCTTCCCTTTGGCTTCCCACATACTCTTCTCTCCCTCCCTTAGCCGGCTATCAAGACTAGATACATAGTGCCTTTCATGTGTGACACATGGCAATAGTGGCAAGAGTTTGGATCATGGGCTAAAAGCATCTAGGGTTTATGGGCTTGGGCTTTCTGTGGTGGTCGAAATTCACATGACTTAGATGGCCTTCTTTTGGGCTTGGGTTGCTAATCTATTTTTACCAAGGCCTAAATCCAACTAAATATTCTCATGGCCCTAAAATATCCTAAAGAAATGAAATCAAACAAGGGTGCAATCTTAGTCAAAAAAACTCAGGTTATCATAGTATGACTCCCTTCATGGGCGAAACCTTGACGTACACCCAATCTGCAACTGCAAACTCTAAATTCCTTTGTTGTCTATCGGTATAACTCTTTTGACGACCTTGGGTTGCTTTCATTCTTTCCTGGATTAGTGCCACTTGTTTTCATACGTCTTGTAGGTTCTTTGGTCCTAACATCCTCCTTTCACCAACTTCATCCCAATACAGAGGAGATCTGCACTTCCTTCCATACAATGCTTTTTAAGGTGCCATCTGAATCGTAGCCTGAAAGCTATTATTGTAGGCAAATTCTATCAATCACCACTTAGTTCCATCACCCAAGCACATAACATATCCTCCAAGGTATGGATAGTACGCTCCGTCTGTCTGCGGGTGATAGGCACTACTGAACCTCATATTCATGCCCAACATCTTCTGCAAACTTTGCCAGAAATGCAAAGTGAACCACGTATCCTTGTCAGAGACACTATAGACTTAGGCACTCCTTGAAGAATGATTATCTCCTTAACATAAACTCGAGAAAGCTTGTCCAACGAATCTGTGTTAGCAATAGGCAAAAAATGTGCACTCTTGGTCAATAGGTCGACTATAACCTGATGTGAATCCCAATTGACTCGCTTTGAGACCCAACAACAATATTGGAAAACCAACCCAAGAATGCCAAACTCAAGTCTATGGATGAAGAATCTAGACCCGTTGAGAACCTGTTTCAAGAACCTATATTATATTAAAATCTAGACCCGTCGAAGAACCCATCTCAAGAACCAGGATTACAAAGGAGGAACGCTATAAAAGTTGTGATTTACCTTTTATAAGTTCAAACGTTCAATCAAGAACAAGATGAGATAAACTCAACTCCCAATAAATAAAATTCATCAATTTCAATAATGTCTTTTTTTTTTCTCAAATGAGGCTACAAGTGGTTTAAATAACAGTCCCCAAAAACCCTAAGTGTTGCGGTACTGTAGCGTGAACAATGCCTCGATACAGTAACTTCAAAAACCCTAGTGCACTTAAAATAATAACTTTCCAAATATGCCCTTGGCCAAAATACAAGGCCTACCCAAAACCCTAGTTCATTATAAATAAGACGTGTGGACTGGACATCTTCCAAGCCCAATTATTCTAGATTAATTCCTATGACTATTAAAGTAAGCCCTTTTAATTAAATAAATAAGTCCATGTTCTTCAATAACAATAGGCCCAAGTCATGTCTTCTATAGCATATCACATGGATGAAAATTGGATCTTCTTCTCTCAAGCCCATATTGAATATTGGGCTCTTGCTAAACTTGTCCCAAGTGGATTTCACCCATCCTTGCATAGCTTCCTTGATCTTCTTAGTTCTCAATCTTGTGATTGTCCCATCTGGAACTTGCAAAAGATCTCTAAGACTTGGTCCACCTTGGGCCCCATCATAACCCAAATCAAATTCTTCCCTGACGATGTCCTTGGCAAACCTATCATGAAACCCATAGACACAGTTTCCCACTTCCATTCTGGGATTGGTAATGGTTGCAATTCTTCTACTAGCCTCTGATGCTCAGCCTTTACTAGTTGACAAATTGAACAATTTGCAACTAACTCCACCACATCTCTTTTTATTTCATCCCACAAAAATTGTCCCTTCAAATATTGATACATCTTGGTGCTACCAGGATGAGCAGTATATGGTCTGCAATGGGCTTCTTTCAGAATCTTTTCCTTCAATTCAGGAACATTAGGAATCACTTTTCTCTCCTTGTAATACAACATTCCATCTTTACCAATCGAAAAGTGTTGTGGCCCTTTGGATTTTAGAATCTTCTACCAAAGCTTCTCCAATTTATTGTCCTTACCTTGTCCTTCGATAATTTCCTCATCAGTTAACAGTACAATCTCTTGTAGCACTGTTAACCTAATATCTCTCAGCGGCTTACCAATCAACAATTCCAACATTGCGTTGGCCTAAGTCTTACGACTAAGGTCGTCTGCTACCACATTGGCTTTTCCCAGGTGGTTCTTAATTTCACACTAGTAGTCACTAATCATCTCGACCAATCTTCTTTGTCTCATATTCAAGCTCTTTTAACTAAACAAATATTTGAGACTTTTATGGTCATTGTAAACCTAATTACACCCAAACTATTCCATAGTCGTATAGTATAGTCCAAGGTGTCAATCCACAGGGAGTCGGAAGAAACGCTACAAATATTTTCTTTGTTTTGAATGGAAGGACAGGAAGTCGAGGAGTGGCAAGCAATATAGAACTACATTGGAAGGCAACATGTGGTGGGGAATTCTCGATGCACAAAAACAGGAGGGGATTTAATGCTCGATGGAAGTCTGGGTTTTAGAGGTAAAAAGGGGAAACACATGGATATAGATCTCAAGAGACAAAAAAAAAATTTTTATTACTTTTTTTTGGGGGTTAGACATAGAGGCAGATTCAAAGAGCAGAAAAATAATACCATTACATTTTCAGTTCTCCCATGGAGAACTAAATCTTGGGTAAAGCTTAGGGTAGAAATTGATTGGTGAAAATACTTAGACTCTATTTCAATTCATAGATTAAGTTTTATTGTTGAAGATTCTAGGATTGAATTCTCTATTTGTTTTGGATTTTTATAAGTTTGAGACAATTATATTAAATCTTGCAATGGTTTTTTGTTGAGCTATAGGATTATGAATATATGATTGTGACTTAAACAGTTGTTTTTCATGTTATTGATGTGATCTTTTGCTGCACTATTGTTTGTGAACAGAGTGTTGTCTGGAGATCTGATATTTATTTTTATATATGAAAAATATGACTTGTAAAGAGAGGAATATATTCTAAAATCAAATTTGAGAAAGTAGATGAACATAACGACATATCTTCTAATTAGGAATTTGGTGCAATAATTTTTAAATATGTATATAGTTTGAATTGAAAAAGTCAAAGTATTGGATTTGGTTGATTGAAGCCCAAAACTTTACTTACCTTTTTATTTGTTCCCTAATCTCATTTTAATTGCATGCTTTAGGTAGAATTTTCATATTCTTATCACAGCGCCCTTCTCTTTGCTGCATTTTGAGATCTCATTCGAATATGCGCTGGCCTTCTCTTTCATGATCTCTGAAATTAAATATAAAAATGTGCTTAAAAATATCTCAAAATAAATAAAACCTAAATTCAGGAATATAAATTAATTCCTAATATTTTTTTTCACATTTTAACATTCTAGTCCAATAATAGGATATTTAGGGTGCACTTCCGCACATTCATCAAAACCTCATAGTTTTCTCCATAAAGATAATGTCTTCAGATCTTCAGCGCATAGACTACTGCAGTTCCAAGTCATGAGTGGGGTATTCTACTCTTGATACTTGAGTCATCGCTTATTTGTTGCAAAGCATAAGTGACGAGTCATTCTTCTTCCATTAAAATGCACCTCATTCTTCTTCCATTAAAATGCACCTTAATCCCATCTTAGAGGTGTCACTACAAACCAAATACGACTTATAAGGCTCAAGCAAAGCCAACACAGGCGCCATGGTTAACCTCCTTTTGAATTTTTGGAAACTTCTTTCACATTCCTCACTCCTAACGTACTTAGCATTCTTCTTCCTCAATGTCTGGTAATCATTTGTATTATAAGATGTTTATCTCTACCAAACGACGAACTCTTTATGGATCATTGTGTTTTAATGTAAGTGATGAACTAATAACAGTGTATAATATTTGTGGGATGAAGTGATACTGAGTGGTGGATACTACTATTAACAAAGGTTTTATTTGTATACATCTATGGTAAACTTAACACTAGTCTCAGACTAATCCCCTTACATACTTCGTTGTGATTTATTACGGAGAACTGCTATAGACACAAAGAGATTACACAAAGTAAACTCACAAATTGATGTAGGCTTCATGAAATCTGTTAGATCTAATTTATAATAAAAGTAACTTAATAATCTGACTACAACATCAAGCCATATCAGTTTGTGGGCTTACTTTAGTATAATATCTTTGTGACTAAAGTATTTCCCCTTATTATGACTAGTGTATGGTTATCATATGATCACCATGGTCTCTCGCCGGGAATGTTACCGAGGCTGGGGGGCACCACAAGTTTCATCTAAACAATGTCGCAGCACATTGGGTTCACAAACCTACCTTCTACCCAGCCACGCTTAGTCTTTATCCCCACATGGACGATGTTCACCCGCAACAAACTAAGTGTGGTGTCCAATTCTTCGGTAAAGAGCCTAGTGTTGATCCAAGATGCCAACCAGTTGGCAACACCCCCAATTTTTCTTGTAAGGCCTAGGCACGTAATCATGGATCAAGTACATGGTAAGTGAAGTAAGTCACAGCAAAATGAGTAAAGGATTAGTTAGAGAATAATACTAATTGAACTAGAGGTTTATACCAATAAGAAATTTATCCATTAATAATAGTAATATTCACATGTTATTGTCACTTCTTTCCAAATAATATCATACACTATCATTAGTTCATCACTTATGTCTAAATACAATAAACCAAATATGGTTTATCGCCAAACTAAAATATACATCTTAACAAATACAAAAACTAATATTAGAGATAGGCCTCTATATCTACAACTCGGGCAATGTAACAACCCGCTAGAAATTCAATAGTAGAATTTTTATAGATTTCAGGAATCTCGTGAAAATTTAATAATAGCGATTTTAATTGTTTGAGATAGTTAGAAGTGTTACAATATATTATGGTCTACGCCACTAGACTCAGTTGAATATTTAAGATTTTATAGTGCAATTACTCATTTTCATAATTTCGGATAAAACGCCTGTTCAGAACTGTAATTTTTTTTTTAGGGGCACCTCGAGGTTGAGTCTTGGAAAATGATTTTCACTGTAGGTTAATATGAATATTTATAATTTTTTAGTACTAATTTTATTACGCATTTTTTTGAGTGAATAGTAACCTTGATAAGCGTACTAAGTGCAGTGTTTTCAAAATCACAGTGTGGAGTATCCAAATTAGGTTAGAGAAGTTTTAATTAGACACTTAGCAAGATCTTAGCCACACATAGTGAATAGTATTAGACACTTGGCATAAAGAGCAACCATTAGATGGATTTGTGAAGGAAATCAAGATGTAAGATCATGCCACCTAAGCAAAATCTTTTTCATCTGATCAACCAAATTGAGCCAGATCAAAGAAGGTTTCAATCCTAGTGAAACCCTAAATGGTTGAAATCCAATTGAAACCCCAAAAGCTTGATTGAAACCGAAACCATAAATGGTTTCCCCAAACCCTAAATTGGCCTTCAAACCCTTTCTGATCCAATTTCTAGCATTTTGTTTAATCACTTGATTAAATCACTTTCACATACTATTAATTTCTCAAATCCTTGTTATGACATCATTATCCAACCTTTTAAACCTTGGAAATTTTTTTGGGACAAAAATTTGGGTTTGATAGCATCTCAAACCCTAAGCAAACCCCATTTAAACTCCAAATTGAAGCCCACTTGGTTGAGGCCCACCAAGGCCCACGAATTTGGCCACCTTGGCAAAGCTTCTTGAAGAAGTTTCTTCCCCACATAGCAGACCATCCACTGCCCTTGGCTACACCCAATAGTGCTTTGATGAGATGGAGAAACTCACACCATCAACCTTCATACCTCACAGCTTCTGCAGGAAGTCCTTTCCCCTCACTATTCTCCACTTTATGTCACATAGCCTCCTCCAATCAATGGTCATTCAAGTCCATATATTCCCCCTCCAGAAGTATAGAGTCGTGCAAGATACACTTCTTTCCCTTTAATCACTTCTTCACCCCGTTCTTAGAGAGAAACCCAAAAGAGCTCTCTCGGGCAGATTTCTGGGTCTTTTTGCACGGATATTTTGACTATTTGTAAGTATTTTCACATGATGAATCCTCATAAAAGTTGTTTCTCTTTTAGTATAGTTTCTGTAGATATATTATTTGTATCATTCCATGGTCATTTGGTTGGTCAAAAGTATTTTTAACCATGGAAATGTAATTCTAGGCATGAAACTGGAGAGTATGTTTGTTTTGGAGCTTTTGACCAAGCTAATGGACATATCTTGGTCCGAAAGTTTTATGGAGTGTTGTTAGCATGTGTTTAAGAGTGTTATTTGAGGTTTTGTTGCATAAATAAAGCTTTTGATGATAGAGTTGCCTAGATCTAGAAACTTGGAAACTGGAAGTGGCAAAACAATTTTTATTTGGAGAAAGTTTGAATATTTTGAGGTTTGATCTTACTCTAAAGGCTTTGATATTTTTATATGATGATCCCAAGTCTCTTATTTTCATGTTAGGATGTTATTTTGAAGATATTTAGTATTAGTTTCAAAGATATGATTTTTCTACAAGAGGATTTCGGTTAGGCCTAAGATTTGATGTTCTTAGATTAGATCCATATTTTATTGATTTTTAGCCATGTGATTTTAAGTTTGGCGGTTGGATATTCTTTTGGATACATTTTTAAACCATGTGATGCTTTATTTCAAAGATATCACCTTCTTAAGCCATTGCCCAAGAGATTTATCAAAGCTAATTGAGGAAAAAGTTTCTAGTTTTGGACCAAGTGTAAAACCAAAAACTTCAAGTGTTATTTTGTGATTTTGGTGACTTTAGTTTGATGACTTAAAGCATGGTTGATCTTAGGATGACGTTATGAATATGTTAGAAGTAAGATTTGATTTTTGTAATTCTTAGGGATGTTTAGATTTAGGGTCAAAGCTTGTGATTCAAATGTTTGGATCTTTTTACAAAAAATTTTGGTGTTGATTATTAAGTTTTTTTAAATGGATGTTTTAAGTATAGTTTTAAACTTAGGATAGGAAGATCCTTGTTGCAAAATTTTGGTCTTAAATATGAGTTTTGAAGTTGGAAGGAATTGCAACAAAAACAAAGAGAAATGGCCTATGGATGTTTCGGCCATAGTGTGTTTTCCATAGTTGTGATTTCTTTTAAATTTTTATGAACTGACATTTGAGTTTAGGACAAAATTTACATCAGGAATGTAAATTTTGAAAATGTTTGGAGTTAGGATGTGAAATCCTTAAGTTATGGGTAAAATGGTCATTTTTTCACATGTAGAGGATAAAATGGTAATTTTACTCTAAGTTGTCTCTTTTACACATTTCTAATTTTTAGTAATTAAATTTCTAACTTTTAGAATATCCACTTACAGTTTCTCGTGTTTCGCAGTTTATTTTCATTGAACGCGACAAACGAGCTAAGTTATCTTCTAACTTACTATCAGTTTACTGTGTATGTACGATGGGTAAGGGAATTAAAATTTATGTATGTATGTTATCATATATGCCATGCCATGGTACGTCATTATATGTTTATCTGTTATGCATGATTTCTTCTGTCGTGAATATTTATCTGTTACACAATCTATTCTGTCATGTATTGTTGTATGTTATAAGTACGCCAAGTTAAGTATGACATATATTACATGTATGTCATATCATGTAATATTCACTGTTGCAAGTATGTCATGTCAAGTATGATATTTGTTACATGTTCGGTTATGTTACGAAGTGTTCCATCTCAAGTAAGTCATGTCTTTCGAGTTACGTTTAAATCAGTTATGTCTAGCATACTCATGGTGTAATCTTTATGATTGTCCGAGCATCTCCACTTTTAATTCACACGAGGTACTTTTGGCAAAATCGTTTTGATTGTCAAAATGCCGTTCAAGTTCAGTTATGCAGATACTCCTAGCGTAATCATTCGGATTGTTAGGGTATTTTATTTAAAATACACGTGATGGAATCATTCTGATTGTCAGAGTATTACTAATTACTCCTGGTGTAATCCTTTTGATTGCTAGGGTACGTGTTTTAAAATACTCGTGATGGAATCATTCTGATTGTCAGAGTATTACCAGGTACTCCTGGTGTAATCATTCTAATTGCTAGGGTACGTGTTTTAAAATACTCATGATGAAATCATTCTAATTGTCTGAGTATCTCTGATGGAATATGTTGGGCCGAATCATTCTGATTGTTCGCTATTCCTGATGAAACAACTGGCGGAATCATTTTGATTGTTAGAATTCAAGTCCAAGTTTATGTCAAGAAGTTAAGAATAAGCAATCATGGTGACCCCATGAGATAAGAATAAGTTTCAAATCAAGTCTACGTTAAGTCAAGTTTCAGATCAAGTTCATGTTATGTTATGTTGTGCTCACGTACATGTTATGTTCATGTTCACGTTGAGTTTCAAGTTAGTTCATGTTCATATCATGTTATGTTCACGTTTATGTTATGTTCAAGCTCACTTTCATTTTATGTTATGTTCATGTTCATGCTATGTTTCAAGTTCATGTTTCTGTCATGTTATGTTCACGTACATGTTATTTTCAAGTTCAGTTCATGTTATATTATGTTCACGTTCATATTATGTCTCAAGTTCACGTTTATGTCATGTTATGCTCAGGTTTATGTTAAGTCCAAGTTCATATTTATGTTATGTATGTTCACGTTCATGCTATGTTTCAAGTTCATGTTATGTTTCAAGTTCACGTTCATGTTATGTTTTAACTTCGAGTTCATGTTATGTTAAGTCAAGTTCAGTTCAGGTTATATCAGTTACGTCATGCTATATGTTAAGTTATGCTATGCTTACTTACTACTTTAATTGTGCATTCATGTTTTTACTGCCATGCATGCATCATTAACCTGTGTGGGAGTTTCCTGTTAATTTACTGAGATTTGTAATTAAATCTCACCGTGGTAGTCCCAACTACCATTCCCCCCGAATGGTAGGCGATGTGTCAGGATCAGAGCAGGGAGCAGACATTGGTAGATTGGAGGAGGTTGAGTAGACGTCGCAGACACGATGGGGAGCTTACAGCTTCCATAGTTAGTCTTTGGACAATATTTTTTGGCCTTGTTAGTCGAGTTACACGAGTTACTCGATGAACTTCCTCAATAGTATATTTTGATAATGTAACTATGGAGTTTGGTCTCCCATGCTTTTGAGATTACAGTCTTCTAAGACTAGTACTGAAATCGTGGATGTTTATTTTGTTAAGTATGCTTGGATTACAATTTAACTATTTGGGATATTATAAGTTTGGTGCATAGTATTGGTCAAAAGAAAATTATCCGTTGCGAATATTGCATAATACTATATGCATGTTAGGAACATTGCATATTGTATATCATGAACGAGGGCAGATAACCTTGTGTTGCATGTCCTGACGGTTCGAATGTCCGTCCGATCCCAAACAAAAATTTGGGGGCGTCACAGGCAACATGGGCCTTTCTTCCTTGGGAAACTCCGCTTGGGATACATCTGCATCAAGATCTAAGGCTCCAGTAAACAAAACTGGAAGTGGAACCACTATAGTGGGACTTCTAAGAAATTTTAGTAGGTAAAAGTCCATGATAGTACTAGTCATGAGAGGCGATGGCAATGAATATGCATGCACCGTTTTATGTAAATAAATCTATGAACACATATTATGCATGGCAAGGAATCACCTTCTGGGTAGAAACACATGTATTCATAGTTATGTCGAGGAATTACCCTCAAAATCATCACAAGCATATGAGTATGGCAAGGAATCACCCTCAAAGCAAATCTCATATATACATAGTCATTATCGATGTAACAGCCCGCTAAAATAATCAGTTTTGGATTCTTTCCCGACAGCAATCACATCTCTCTCGTCTTTACCCTCATCTGGAATCACAAGTATAGATTATCTTTTCCGTAAATCACGTAATTTGTTCTTCACCGACAGCTGTAAAATCATGAACAGTTTTATCCTAAGCGTTGTACCTCGATGGCGTTTTCCCGGATCTTATCCATCGAATTTCAAAGTATTAGATAAGCTTGTTTTTAAAGTAGCACAATTATAATAATTTAATGAGCTCTGAAAATATTATAATTGTGGATAATTACTTAGATTAAATATTTTAGTTGTTTTAAGATATTAAGATGTTTAATTTTACGTTGAAAACTCTTATTTAAATTAATTGGTTTTATCATCTTCGATTAATTAACGGTACTTTATCATTTTATATAATGATGAGGAAATATTATTTTATAAATTTTAGTTTATAAAATAATATTCTACCTTAATTCATCGTGGTGTTTTATTTAAAGTGTTTTATTTAAAATAAAACATTTACGCGTTTTTAATCAGTGTTTTAATTCACCGTTGAATTATTTGAGGATCCCAAAACGTAGGATTGAAGTTTATTACCTAGGCTCCTACCCTTTTTCCTTCATTTTTCCTTTTTTCTTTTTTTTTCTTCTCTTTCCTCTCCTTCTCTCCATGGTCGACTTACACCCTTCCACCATAGCTGATCGGTTCTAGCTTCCTACCGGCGCCACCTCCGGCCGCCGTGCCTCACCTCCACCTCCGGCATGTCCCTCCCTCACCGGCGAACACATCTGCACCGGAGGTGTGCAACGCCGGCCACCAATTCTCTCTCTCTTCCCGTGCTCTTCCTTCTTGTCTCATTACCGTCGCCGCCCCTTTGACCGCCCGTTTCTCCGCCGTCCGGTGGAGGTGTCGTACACCACCCCCGCCATTCTCTTCCCCTTTCACCATAGTTCATACACACCAATTTTCAGAGCCATCGGACCAGCCGTTAGTCGCCGAGAGCCCCCGGAAGTTGCTGCCCCTGCCCTGTTTTCTCCCCTGTTGCCGATTTCTTTCTCCGCCCAGAACCGCCGCTCGCCGGCGGCGTGGACTACACCACCCACCCAGATTTCTTCCCCTCTCACCGGTGAACATCCCCTCCAAGTTTCACCTCCATCCGAGCCACGGTTAGCCGCCACTCTCGCCTCCAAACAAATGGGTTTTTAAGGCTTTTCACCATTTTGGACCACCATACACGGCCAAATCAGCCACCAAGCACCACCATTGGATTCACCACATCAAGGGCTTCCTCCCCATGTCTTTCTTTTTCCCAAACTCTCACTTTTTCTCATATGGGTTTCTCAAAACACCCGTTCGGTTGCACCACCGTGCGCCGCCGTACACGGCCACCCGTGGTGTTTCACCACCACCATCTTGTTCCTCTCATCCTCATGAACCTCTCCAAGAAATTTCATGGCCAACGGAGCTTCGTAGAGCTCACACTCTCCCGCACTCTCCAAGGCCAAAAATGGTTTCAAACGGCCGATCTGCCGCCGTTAGCCACCGTCCGACCACCACCTCGCCACCACAGCTCCACCACATGTTCCTCTACCTTTCCCTAGCTTTCCATGAAGTTCTATGGCTTTTCGCTACCTCGCGTCTCCTCCGCTCACCGTTCGGAGTTACTGTTCACGGCGTGATGCCGCCGTGCTCCGCCACCTTTGACCATCACAAGGCGACCGTGAGTCTTCCAAGACCACGCCTAGCCTTTCTCAAGCCCAAACTACCACTTTATGTGGTGGACAGACACCGTACCGCCACGTATGCTCCTCCGACGCATGTTCGTGACGAGCAGCGAGCGACGCACGGGTTATCCCGTCGATGGTATAACCCTCTATCTTTAGTTATTTATGTTTAACATAGTTGATTTGGTTGGCTGTAGACTGTGTAGTTAGTGTTTGTGGAGTTCGCTGCGTAGTTGTGAAACGAAGTGTGGTTGTGAAGTGTTAGGCTTGATTTTGTAGTTTTGTGGACTGTGCTGTGAAGTATAGGCGTGAGATGGATGCCGTAGATGTGATACGGCGGGTTGTGTGAAGAGAATACGCGTGTAGCGTATTCTGTGTAATGCAGCGACGCGCCGCGCGACGTGCGCTGTAGTGATGTGGGTCGTAGAAGGAAGGGAGTACGCATGTAGTGTACTCCGTGTGGTATGGCGATGCATCGTGTGATGTGCATCGTGTTGATGAGTGTTGTAGCGAAGGAAGTACGCGTAGCGCGTACTCCGTGTCGCGTAGCGATGCACCGTGAGACGTGTATCGCAGTGATGGGTTTTGTAGTGTGAATGGAAGAGAGTTCACGTGAGTGTACTCTGTACTAAGTCGTGATACACCGGATGGCGTGTCACGAAGGGTTGGATGGCGTAGCAGAGAAGTGTGGAGCGTATGGTGTAATGTTGGGAAACTGTATGACAGTGTCCCGAAGCAGTGATGATATGGATTATAGTCCGGGATGACTGGTGTCATCTTGTGGTTGACTATGGCTAAGAGTATATGGATTGAGAAATGAGTTGTTTGTTTGGTTGTTATTGATAATTTTAATGAACTTGTTTTAGTGCAAAGGCTTTCTGAAGTCAATTTATCTCTTCCGAGTATAGTGAAACCTCAAGTTGGCCGTGGTGTTGCAAGTGCTTACAATATGGCAATTGAGTTCAGAAGTGAAAATCTTAAGGACTTGAGTGTTCCTCTTCCAGCTGTTGTGCAGTTCCTCGTGTCTCGCGCTCTATTCTCATAGAACGCGACGATCGAGGTAAGTTAGCCTCTAACTTACTATCAGTTTATTGTGTATGTGTGATGGGTAAGAGAACTACAATTTATGTATGTATGTTATCGTATATGCCATGTCATGCTATGTCATTACATGTTTATCTGTTACGTATGATTTAATCTCTCATGAATAATTATCTGTTACATAATCTTTTCTGTCATACAATGATGTATGTTATAAGTATGCCATGTTAAGTATGCCATATGATACATGTATGCCATGAAATGTTTATGATTAAATCATATTATGCCATTTACAAGTATACGCCATGTTAGAAAAGTATATGATATTAAATAATATCACATGCATTAAGAAAGATAAGACATGTTATGTTATAATAATGCGTGGGGCCACAACAACTGTGGAGTACGTATTATATTTATGTTATTTATAATGCGTGGGGCCACAACAACTGTGGAGTACGTATTATATTTTATGTTATTTATAATGCGTGGGGCCACAACAACTGTGGAGTACGTATTATATTTTATGTTACTTATAATGCGTGGGGCCACAACAACTGTGGAGTACGTATTATATTTATGTTACTTATAATGCGTGGGGCCACAACAACTGTGGAGTACGTATTATATTTATGTTATGTTACTTATAATGCGTGGGGCCACAACAACTGTGGAGTACGTATTATATTTATGTTATGTTATTTATAATGCGTGGGGCCACAACAACTGTGGAGTACGTATTATATTTTATGTTATTTATAATGCGTGGGGCCACAACAACTGTGGAGTACGTATTATATTTTATGTTATGTTACTTATAATGCGTGGGGCCACAACAACTGTGGAGTACGTATTATATTTATGTTACTTATAATGCGTGGGGCCACAACAACTGTGGAGTACGTATTATATTTATGTTATGTTACTTATAATGCGTGGGGCCACAACAACTGTGGAGTACGTATTATATTTATGTTACTTATAATGCGTGGGGCCACAACAACTGTGGAGTACGTATTATATTTTATGTTACATGAAGTATGGGGCCACAACAACTGTGGAGCATACACTACATGAGACACAGCAATTGTGACATGTAGAATACGTGGGGCCACAACAACTGTGGAGTACGTATTATATTTTATGTTATGTGAATTCATGGGGCCACAACAACTGTGGAGCATGAAGTATGGGGCCACAACAACTGTGGAGCATACACTACATGAGACACAGCAATTGTGACATGTAGAATACGTGGGGCCACAACAACTGTGGAGTACGTATTATGTTTTATGTTACTTGAATACGTGGGGCCACAACAACTGTGGAGTACGTATTAATGCACGTTATTAATCAAGACAATTAAATAAGATTCCAAGTTTATGTTAAGTCAAGTTTCAGATCAAGTTCATGTTATGTTATGCTCACGTACATGTTATGTTCATGTTCATGTTATGTTCCAAGTTCATGTTCACATCATGTTATGTTCACGTTTATGATACGTTCAAGCTCACGTTCATGTTATGTTATGTTCATGTCCATGTTATGTTTCACGTTCATGTTATGTTGATTGTTCATGTTATGTTTTAAGCTTAAGTTCATGCCATGTTAAGTCAAGTTCAGTTCACGCTTAAGTTCTGGTTAAGTCATGCTATATGTCAAGTTATACTATGTTTATGTATGACTATAATTATGCATTTATGCTTTTACTGCCATGCATGCATTTTTAACCTGTGTATAAGTTTTATGTTAACTTACTGAGATTTGTAATCAAATCTCACTGTGGTAGTCCCAACTACCATTCCCCCCGAATGGTAGATCTTGTTACAGGACCCAAAGGAGAATTGGAATCTGACCAACTGAATACGGTCGACTAGGCCACGGTGCGATGTTGATGATGGTATAGTATTTAACTTAGGTTAATACTTGTACTTTTGGAGTTGTATCTCAAGTATTCTTTTGATCACAACCATTTTAGACTAGTGTGGTGATCACGGCTTTTTAGTATGCCTTTATGTATGAATTATGTTTCAAGTATTTGGGATATATTTAGTTGGTGCATAGTATTGCTAAAGAAAAAGATTATCCGCTGCGAATATTGCATAATGTTAGATGCATGTTAGGAACATTGCATCTTATATGTCATGAACGGGGGCAGGTAACCTTGTGTTGCATGTCTCGACGCTTCAAATGTCCGTTCAATCCCAAGCGGAATTTGGGGGCGTCACAGGTGGTATCAGAGCAATACGTCTCTGGGTTGTAAATCCACATGTCCTTAGGAAATGCACCAAATACTAGGCTTGAGATTTTAGTCTTCATTAGGCTTGAATTTCTTCGAGATCATGTGCAGAAAAGCGATATAGTAATAGAGTTCACAAACACACATGATCAGTTAGCAGATATTTTCGCAAAACCTTTACCAGAAGATAGATTATATATGATTAGAAGAGAAATAGGTATGAAGCATGTTACGAATATCTCTTAAAGGATAAAACCAGAGTTCATAAATATAAAGAGATATTTTTTTTAATAAAATGCTTCTACATAAACTTGAGGTTCTTAGCCTCATGTTGGAGACGCTCACTCTCTTCATACAATATCATATCATCCCTATTCATGGGAGCTGGCAAGCGGAATGAAGAATCCAGTAGAGTTTTCAGCTGTTTATTCTGCTGCCGAAGGATTCCTTCCCTGGTGTGAGACTCTTGAACAATTCGTTGAAGTACAACAATTTGTTCTTTAAGCCTTTCAACCTCTTGGTTTTTGGCTTGTACCCGCTGGGAAAAAGCAATTATAGAAGATGAGTAGCGAGTCCCAAGACTCACCAAGTCGTAGACAGCATCGGAGTCTGACTTATTAGCCATACTAGTATTTTCTTGCTGCAGCATGGCACCTATGGCAGCTGCAGAAAGGACAGGAGGTTGAGGTGCTGAATACCTCATGGATGGATCTAGGGAAATGTTAGAAGATTGAGCCATTGAGAAAAGAACTGAAAACTTAAGGCGAGAATGTTGAAGGAATGCAGAGGAGTTATAGAGATGAGAATAAGTTTTGATGCATATTGGATTGAGTTGAAGACTGACTTTATAGAGATAACATAAAGAAGAAGACAAACTAGTTTCTCTTCAAATCTTATTTAGTCAAAAGAAATACAAGATATGCTGGACACGCTTTGTCAAAAGTTTCTTACTAAGCCAGCTAGATTAACAGTAGTTTGTCCCTATTTCTCTAGAAAACGATGAACCTCTGCTGTTATCTGCCGATGTTGACCCTGTATCTGAATCCTTTCTCGTTCCAGCTCTTCTATTCGTGGTTGCAGATCATGAGCATACCAATCTGCAAATTTCTTCAACTCTTGGTTTTCTTGCTGTAGCCTTTTATTTTCTCTATCCTTATTAGCAAGCTTCTGTTGTAACTCAGATATTTGGATGTTAAGATGATCAATCTCACTTACCCTCGCCAGTAACCTCCGAGACATGATCGTAACAGAGGCAGCATATTGACTACTGAGCTTCCATGATTCTGTAATAATCTCAGAATCAGTCCTACTAGAAGAACAGTTCGCTGCTCCTATCGTAGTATTGACGACCTCAGGAGAGAAGATTGATGGTTGATGCGTCAAGGGTTCCTGATTCAAGTCTGGAACATTAGTGGAAGAGTTTTGCCCAGCCATTATTTTGTTATGGAAAAACAAAACACAGGTCAAGAAGCGATGTTTTTTTTTTCCGATGGATGAAGATGATCCTGTTTCTTTATAGAAACTCAAAGCCTTCAATCACGGTTGTCATCAACATCAGGCGTTTGTTCAAATCACTAGCCGTATTAAATTCATAGAGTAGGCCCCGAGACTTTGCAGCACTTGTCGGGTCACGGACGGTTCTTTTTTTTTTAAACTATCTACAGTGTTTTAAGCGTGTTTTATGTTTGTACTTGCGTCGATTTCGAGGACGAAATCTTTTTTTTAGGAGGGGAGGATGTAACAGCCCGCTAGAAATTCAATGGTGGAATTTCTATAGACATTAGAAATCTCGTGAAAACCCCATAAGTTTTTACGAATCGGCTAATCGCATAAGTTCTAGTATGTCAACATAATTAGTTTTATCACTCACTATGGTGCCAGAAATGTGATTTTATTTGTTTGAGGTAGTTAGAAGTGTCAGATTACGTTATAGTTTACGCCACTAGACTCAGTTGAATATTTAGGATTTTTCAGTACTAAGTTTATTATGCACTTTTTCGGAGTGAATAGTAACCTCGATAAGCGTACTAAGTGCAGTGGTTTCAAAATCACAGTGTGAAATGTCCAAATTAGGTTAGAGAAGTTTTATTTGGACACTTGGCAAGATCTTAACCACACATAATGAATAGTATTAGATACTTGGCACAAAGAGAAACCATTAGATGGATTTGTGAAGGAAATCAATGTGTGAGATCATGCCACCTAAGCAAAACAGTTTTTTTTCATCTGATCAACCAAATTGAGTTAGATGAAGAGGGTTTCAACCCTAGTAAAACCCTAAATGGTTGGAATCCTTTTGAAACCCCAAAAACTTGGTTGAAACCGAAACCCTAAACGGTTTCCCCAAACCCTAAAGTTGGCATTCAAACCCTTTTTGATCCAATTTCTAGTATTGTGTTTAATCACTTGATTAAATCACTTTCACATGCTATTAATTTCTCAAATTCCTATTATGACATCTTTATCCAACATTTTAAACCTTAGAAATTTGATTGGGCCAAGAAAAATTGGATTTGGGCTTGATAGCATCTCAAACCCTAACCAAACCCCCTTTAAACCCCAAATTGAAGCCCACTTGGTTGAGGCCCACTAAGGCCCACTAAAGCCCACGAATTTTGGCCACCTTGGCATAGCTTCTTGGAGAAATTTCCTCCCCCACTTGGCAGACCATTCATTGCATCAAGTTGCACTCATTAATATGGAGGAACCCACCCCATCAAGTCCCATGTCTCATAGCCTTTGTAAGTTGTCTTTTGCCCCCCACTATCCTCTACATTATGTCACATGTCTACACCTCCACTCAATGATCATTAAGGTCCAAATATTCTCCCTACAGAAGTCTTGAGTCGTGCAAGACACACTTACTTCACTTTAATCATTTCTTCACCCCGTTCTTAGAGAGAAACCCAAAAGAGCTCTCTCGGGCAGATTTCTGGGTCTTTTTGCGTGGAGTTTTTCGACCCTTTGTAAGTATTTTCACACGATGACTCCTTCATAAAAGTTGTTCCTCTTTGAGTCTAGTTTCCGTAGATGTATTTTTCGTATCATTCCATGGTCATTTGGTCGGTCAAAAGTATTTTTAACCATGGAAAGGTCATTCTGGGCGTGAATCTGGAGAGTGTGTTATGTTTTGGAGTTTTTGACCAAGCTAATGGATATATCTTGGTCCGAAAATTTTATGGAGTGTTCTTAGAATGTGTTTAAGAGTTTTCATTGAGGTTTTGTTGCATGAATAAAGATTTTGATGATAGATTTTATTAGATCTAGAAACATGAAAACTGGAAGTGACAAAACAGTTTTTATTTGGATAAAGTTTGAATATTTTGAGGTTTGATCTTACTCTAAAGGCTTTGATATTTTTATATGATGATCCTAAGTCTCTTATTTTCATGTTAGGATGTTATTTTGGAGATATTTAGTATTAGTTTCAAAGATATGATTTTTCTATGCAAGAGAATTTCGGTTAGGCCTAAGATTTGATGTTTTTAGGTTAGATCCATGTTTTATTGGGTTTTAGCCATGTGATTTTAATTTTGATGGTTGGATATTCTTTAGGACACGTTTTTAAACCATGTGATACTTTATTTCAAAGATCTCACCTTCTTAAGCCATTGATCAAGAGATTTATCAAAGCTAGTTAAGAAAAAGTTTCTGTTTTTGGACTAAGTGTAAAATCAAAAACTCCAAGTGTTATTTTTGTGATTTTGGTGACTTTAGTTTGATGATTTAAAGCATGGTTTATCTGAGGATGATGTTATGAATATGTTAGAAGTAAGATTAGATTTTTTGGAATTCTTGGAGATGTTTTGATTTAAGGACAAAGCTTGTGATTCAAGTGTTTTGATCTTTTTACAAAAAAGTTTGGTGTTGATTATTAGCTTTTTCTAAATGGATGTTTCAAGTATGGTTTTAAACTTAGGATTGGAAGATGTTTGTTGTAAAATTTTGGTTTAAGCATGAGTTTTGAAGTTGGAAGGAATTGTAACAAAAATCAAGAGAAATGGCCTATGGATGTTTCGGCCATAGTGTGTTTTCCATAGTGTTGTTTTGTTTTAAATTTTTTTCTGAGTTGATATTTGAGTTTAGAACAAAATTTACATGAGGAATGTAAATTTTGGAAATTTTTGGAGTTAGGATATGAAATCCTTAAGTTATGGGTAAAATGGTCGTTTTCCCACATGTAGAGGGTAAAATGATAATTTTACTCTAAGATAACTTGTTTCCATGTTTCTAATTGTTAGTAATTAAATTTCTAACTTTTAGAATGACCTTTTACAGTTTCTCGTATATCGCACTTTATTCTCGTAGAACGTGACAATCGAGGTAAGTTAGCCTCTAACTTACTATCAGTTTATTGTGTATGTGTGATGGGTAAGAGAACTAAATTTATGTATGTATGTTATCGTATATGCCATGTCATGCTATGTCATTACATGTTTATCTGCTATGTATGATTTAATCTCTCATGAATAATTATCTGTTACATAATCTTTTCTGTCATACAATGTTGTATGTTATAAGTATGCCAGTTAAGTATGCATAATACATGTATGCCATTAAATGTTATGATTAAATCATATTGTGCCATTTACAAGTATACGCCATGTTAGAAAAGTATATGATATTAATAATATCTCATGCATTAAGAAAGATAAGACATGTTATGTTACGTATAATACGTGGGGCCACAACAACTGTGGAGTACGTATTATATTTTATGTTACGTTGAATACGTGGGGCCACAACAACTGTGGAGTACGTATTATATTTAATGTTACGTATATACGTGGGGCCACAACAACTGTGGAGTACGTATTATATTTTTATGTTACGTGTATACGTGGGGCCACAACAACTGTGGAGTACGTATTATTTTTTATGTTACGTTATAAGCGTGGGGCCACAACAACTGTGGAGTACGTATTATATTTTATGTTACGTATAATGCGTGGGGCCACAACAACTGTGGAGTACGTATTATATTTTATGTTACGTTATAATCGTGGGGCCACAACAACTGTGGAGTACGTATTATATTTTATGTTACGTATAATGCGTGGGGCCACAACAACTGTGGAGTACGTATTATATTTTATGTTACTTATAATGCGTGGGGCCACAACAACTGTGGAGTACGTATTATATTTTATGTTACTTATAATGCGTGGGGCCACAACAACTGTGGAGTACGTATTATATTTTATGTTACTTATAATGCGTGGGGCCACAACAACTGTGGAGTACGTATTATATTTTATGTTACTTATAATGCGTGGGGCCACAACAACTGTGGAGTACGTATTATATTTATGTTACTTATAATGCGTGGGGCCACAACAACTGTGGAGTACGTATTATATTTTATGTTACATGAAGTATGGGGCCACAACAACTGTGGAGCATACACTACATGAGACACAGCAATTGTGACATGTAGAATACGTGGGGCCACAACAACTGTGGAGTACGTATTATATTTTATGTTATGTGTATTCATGGGGCCACAACAACTGTGGAGCATGAAGTATGGGGCCACAACAACTGTGGAGCATACACTACATGAGACACAGCAATTGTGACATGTAGAATACGTGGGGCCACAACAACTGTGGAGTACGTATTATGTTTTATGTTACTTGAATACGTGGGGCCACAACAACTGTGGAGTACGTATTAACGCACGTTATTAATCAAGACAATTGAATAAGATTCCAAGTTTATGTTAAGTCCAGTTTCATATCAAATACATGATAAGTCAAGTTTTAGATCAAGTCCATGCATGCATTTTTAACCTGTGTGTGAGTTTTATGTTAACTTACTGAGATTTGTAATCAAATCTCACTGTGGTAGTCCCAACTACCATTCCCCCCGAATGGTAGATCTTGTTACAGGACCCAAAGGAGAATTGGAATCTGACCAACTGAATACGGTCGACTAGGCCACGGTGCGATGTTGATGATGGTATAGTATTTAACTTAGGTTAATACTTGTACTTTTGGATTGTATCTCAAGTATTCTTTTGATCACAACCATTTTGACTAGTGTGGTGATCACGGCTTTTTAGTATGCCTTTATGTATGAAATATGTTTCAAGTATTTGGGATATTTTTAGTTTGGTGCATAGTATTGCTAAAGAAAAAAATTATCCGCTGCGAATATTGCATAATGCTAGATGCATGTTAGGAACATTGCATCTTATATGTCATGAACGGGGGCAGGTAACCTTGTGTTGCATGTCTCGACGCTTCAAATGTCCGTTCAATCCCAAGCGGAATTTGGGGGCGTCACAATCAAGGTAAGGAACCACCCTATTATCAAATCACATAAAATCCATCATATCGCATCATATAAATACCAAGAGGGAATAACTTTACCCGGCCAACATGCAAGTTAATCCACCAAATCCAAACCATCCAACATAGGGAGTCACTCAACCTGGTTAACACAGATACAAGGACACCATGCATGATCAATTTGAGGACGCTCTCTTCCTGTATTATTAATTGAGGTCAATACGAAGACGTTCTACCCCAATCATCACGGGTAATTTCTCTACTAGTATGAAACTCGTGGTAACATGCCGTAGGAATGGCACCATGACTCCTCAACCCATCAATGATTATCGACATACGGTAAGACTCAATACTCAATAATCACATCGTCATCAATTTACAACGTTCAAAACTCATAATCTCAAAGTTACAATGAAAAACTAACTGAGAAACATAAGGAAGAAGACTATATTTTCATGTAACAAAGGGGGTGAGTTAAAGAATTTGCAAACTCTAAACTTACAACATACTCACTAACATGAAAATATGCAAGCTCTCTAAGCTTAACCAGTGCAAGTTTTGGTTAGAGGAAGTTAAGTTCCTTGGTCACGTGATATCCTCGGAAGGAGTCACAGTAGACTTGAGTAAGATCGAGGTAGTCGTGAATTGGCAGTTTCCTACCATGGTACATGAGGTTTGGAGTTTCTTGGGTTTAGCTAGTTATCACAGGAGATTCGTGAAAGGATATTCCAAATTATCAAGTTCTCTCACAGTGTTGACTAGGAAGAACACCAAATTGATTTGGATAGAAAAGTATAGCACAACTTTTGGTTATTATAGGAGATTCATGAAAGGACATTCCAAATTATCAAGTTCTCTCACAGTGTTGACTAGGAAAAACACCAAATTCATTTGGATCAACAAGTGTAGCACAACTTTAAAGAACTAAAGAGAAGGTTAACCACAACCCTTGTGTTAGCATTACTAGAGCCCCACAAACCATTCATGGTATATAGTGGCGCATCAAAATATAGACAAGGATGTGTCCTAATGCAAGAAGGAATGGTAGTGGCTTATGCATCTAGGCAATTGAAGGACCACGAGAAGAGCTACCCCATTCACGGCATGGAGTTAGTAGTCATGGTGTTTGCCTTGAAGATTTGGCTACAATACTTGTATTGAGAGCCATGTGAAGTATACACGGATCATAAGAGTTTGAGGCATCTCTTCACCTAGAAGAACCTCAACATGAGACAATGGAGATGGCTTGAGGCTATAAGTGACTATCAGTGCAAGACCAAGTACCACCTAAGAGAAACTAGGAGGTTCCACAAATATGGATTCACAGCTTGAAAGAGTGAGGCGATTGTTGGTGAAGGACCCACCTCAAGATGAAATTCTCACCATGTTGCAGGAATTAAGAGCTAGTGACTTCAATGAACTAAAAAGCCAGTAGAGGAAGGATCCAAGCTACTATAGATCCAGCAAAGGGTCCAAAGATGAAAGGGCCCTTGCACTTTAGTTTGGGCGAGAATGGGATTTTGTGATATTGAGGGTGAAGAGTAGTCTTGGCTAATTCAAAAATTTTGGAAAGAATATTAGTCAAAGCTCATTCCTCGCCATATTCGGTTGATCTTGGAGGCACATAGATGTATCGGGATCTCAAGAAGGGTTTATGGTGGCAAGGAATGAAACGAGATATTTCTCACTTCATCAAGAAGTGTGTAACGTAGAGAGTAAAAGCCAAGCATTAGAGACCAACCACGAATTTATAACTCTTAACCATTCTAGAGTGGAAGTGGGAGGACGTTGCTATAGACTTTGTGGTCGGATTATCTCAAAACCCTAGTGATGTAAGGATGCAATTTGGGTAATTGTTGATAGACTGACCAAGAGTGCCCACTTTCAACCAGTCATGACCATGGACATCCGGAGTAAGCTGACTCGGTTGTATATAAAGGAAATAGTTAGACTTCACAGAGTGCCTAAGACTATAGTATCGAATTGAGACCCAAGGTTCACATCTCACTTTTGGAGAAGTTTGCAAACGGCGATGAGCATTAAGCTAAGGTTCAATAGTGCATATCATCCATAGACAGATAGATAATAAAAAAAGAACAAGGGTGGGCATTCACCAATGTCCTTCGATGTTGAATCTAGCAAAGGAGCTAGGATACAAGAGAGTTGTGCCAACATGTTCACCGAAAGCAACTAGCAAAGAAGACGAGGTGGAGCTCTTGTCCCAATTGTAGATGATGAAGGTCTATTGGCAAATCAAGGTGGGGGTAGGCCTTCACCTCAAGTAGTGTTGATAGAGAAGATCGAAGGATGCCCCCAACCCCCCTCCCCCCGGGGGGCTATATCACCTCCCTAGAAATGTCATATCAAGGGAGGGTCCAAATCCTCACTAAATTTCGAGGATGAAGCTCCTAATAAGGAATGGAGGATGTGAGGACTAAGCTATTGCAAGGGGACATTCTACCTTCCAAGGGCAAGTGGAAGGTGAAGAAGAGAGCCCTTCCTTGGAAAGGTGAAAGACAAGGCAGCAGTGGCCTACAGAGTGTAGCTAGTTCAAAGATAGGGCGAGTAGCACTATGTAAAAGGCCGAGCGAACATGCCTCAACACAAGGTGATACAAAGGATTTGTCACCCATAACTGGTCAAGCAATAAGAGGCGCCAATTGTACGATGGTGAGGAAGGCTGGTATAGAGGGAGAGTTATGAACATAAGGAGAGCAATGGTCAAGGATAAGGACAAGATCCATATGAACGTAGGGACCTTCCTGGATAACACGAAAATGCTCAGAAGGCAGTAGTGTCATACGTAAAGGCCCTTACTCCACCTGAAAGGTCACATTTGGACTAAGTTTGTTGAAAAAAGATTATGAATCTGCAAGCCATATCATCTAAACCCAGAGGTTTGGTTCAATGGCACATTGGGAAATCCTCATTCGAGGAGGGACTGAGGGTTGGGTGCAAGGCAAGCTAAAGGAACGTGCATGCCTTGTCCCATCAATCTATCTCTGTCAACCTATAGATGGTCGGATGAGACTAAAAGGCTCTTATTCAAGACATTCTTGAATTGGAGCCTTACACATGCACTTCCTTGTAAAAATTATACACCTATTCCCGATCTAAATTTGGGATGTTTCCAACCTGTTAGCACCCTTGGCAACATGGATCCCCTCCAGGTCCTTTACCAAGGAACAGTGCGCCATGCCTGACCCCAAGTTGGGGTGGGTTATTATGTCAGTGGAACTCCCCTAGTCACTCAAGATTGCCTAAAAATGGAGTGGCATCGAGGTTGAGGCTGGGCTATCAAAGACCTAGGGTGAGAGCGTAAACGGTCTTAGGTTGAGTGGTTGTCTCTCTACTAGTGGATGCTACATAATGCTTAAGGTGAAGGACGGTCATGAGAAATCTTAAGAGATTCTTGAGGCGAACTCACGTTGGCAAACATTACATGTGGTGTGGCGAATGGAGCTAGGACATGCTCATGGATTTTAGGGAAGGCTGTGGCACATAGTTAATATAGAAATGGTTCATGTTGGTTTTAAAAGATGTTGGGGAACCTGGAGGATTCAGAGCTTCGATCTTTTCTTTTTTACGTCATGCATCTATTACTCGGGATTCATGCATCTATTATCTGTGAAATAACCATCATTGCATGCATGCATCCATATGGCTTGTCATTGATTTAACTTACTGAAGTTCTCATAATCTCACCGTAGTAGTCACACTACGGTTTTGCTCCTCGAAACTGTAGACTTTGTTGCATATTCAAGAGACAAACAGTGTCTATGACCAAGACAACCTAGTGCACTTGAGGAGTAAGAAGGGGTCGCCCCGGTCTCGGCCATCAATTTATTTATTTCCTTTATTGTATGTTGATTTCTCCCTAAAGGGGGGTATATTTTTTGTAAACTATTTGGAACAACTTTTGGTCTGTAATTATGGAAGACCATCCAAAGGTCTAGAACTTTGGACAACCAAAGTGGCACAAATGTGACAAGCTCCATTAGGCCAGAGGATAGGGCATATAAACCATTGGACCATGCTAGTAGGATAGGAAGCCCTCAATCGAGAACTTGAAACCACAAAAGTTTGCAACCTTGCTCACAATATGTTTGGAAGTTCGGAAGAGCACAATGACAAACATGTGACTAATTCTGTCTGAGCCAGAGACAGGGCATACATACCATTACGCCATGGTAGTACTACAGGAATCCATCAAGCAAAAAACTTAACCCTAAAATGTTGCACAAACGTGACCTACTAAGTGTGAGCTTGGGATGGGGTCATACATGCCATTAGGCTATGGTAGTACTATAGGAATCCGTCGAGTGAAAGACTCATCAACCTTCAAATGTTTCGAACTTTGCTGTCACTGGGTTCGCAACTTTGGAGGAGCAAAGTGGCATATATGTGACCGACTTGGTATAAGCCAAGGACAAGACACACGTACCTCTAGATCATGTTTCCAACTTTGCTCTCAATAGGTTTGTAAGTTTAGCAATACCGAGTGGCACAAATGTGATATATAATCCTAAACAAGGGAGTTATAATAAAATAAATAATAATAGTAATGATATACCTACAATTTTTTATAATTATTTTATAGCTCATTTTATAACCACCCAATACAATTGTACCACTTCATTAAAAATAATTTATATTTCCATGACTACCTTCCATTTGAAATAGAGTTGCAAAAGAGTTATCATTTTCCTATCATTAAATAAATAAATAAAAACGTAATAATACACCTACAACTTGTTTACAATAATTTTATAACTCATTTTATAATCAATCAATGCAATTGTATCACTTCATTAAAAATAACTTTCATTTTACATAATTATCATCCATATGAAATAGAGTTGTAAAATAATTGTTTGTTTTCAAAGATGAAATTAGATGAGTTGAGATTAAAATTAAAAGTTGAATAAAATATTATTAGAAGATATTTTTTTAATATTATTTTGTTTTGAGATTTTAAAAAGTTGAATTGTTTATTTTATTTTGTGCAGAGATTTTGGAAAATTGTAATGATTAAATGAAATGAGATGAATTGAGATGATTTGTGAAAACAAAGCAAGCTATGACAGCTTGTCCCTGAGGAATCCCAACCAGTATTTATCAACAAGAACATACTAATACATATATGCATTCGTTTTAATACATAACAGTATTTATGCACATAGATATACTTCATACATATATACATTCATATATCTGCATACACATATATATATATATATATATATATATATATATATATAGTAATGAATATACATCTCAACTTGGCATATTTGGGTCTTCAAAGCTTAACTGATTTCACCAAGGAGAAGATAAATGAAGGTGGTGACTACAGATCAAAGCTGTGGCTGTTGAAATGGAAGATTGGATCATGTCGTTGTCTCCTAAGACTGTGTGACCTAATTTCTTTAGCAACACTTGACTGAAGAGTTGGAGGACCACACACAATGACACCAACATCAACGCGGCCCCATTTCTCGGATATATTCCCAAAAATCTCTGCAGTAATACAAACAATGGGAGCAAAAAACAAAAAAATTAAAAGCCTCTAGCTATGAATAAGAAGGTTAAACTTGGTCATTAATTAAAATTCCATAGTCTTTTTTTCATTCTTTTGTTATTTTACATTTTGAGCAGAAATTGACATGCCTTACCTTTGAAGTCTGGTCTTGAACCATAGTAAGTTTGGGCTGAACTCGGTAGAGTGTTCTGACTTGAATCCTTGTGAGCTACATTTGAATTATGCTGCATTTTGCCAACCTTTACCCTATCATCCTCCCCTTCCTCCCTGCTTGCATTTTTCCTTTCCCAGAGATGCCATAAACCTACCACAAGACCCCCAACGACAAAGACACTTGCAAGCATGCAAATTATGAAAAGAAGCCCTTTGTACCACCATGAAGATATGCTAAAAGGGTTTATGTAGAATATATCCACTAAACCCATTAAGATAACTAATCCTATTGTAGATGAAATAACATATAGTCCAGACCATATACTATTTCCTGTACCAACCAAAACAGACATGCTGCATCTATCTGATGCAGAGCAGAAAGGTGCGTTCATAGCCTTGTTAACGTTACCCTCTTCCTGCAGATAACAGCCATTAAAGCCCACAAAGTGAACAACAGAATTCTAGGTCATGGTAATAAAAGAAAATCTCACAAGAAGGAGAAACTACAATGGTGAGATTTAACAAAACCTACCAGAGGAGGTTCTGACTCTCGAGTGACATATATGTTAATCTCAAGATTTAGTCTATTTGAGAACATTGGACAGATTGACTCCATGTCAATGGTAGAAACAAGAGAAAGTTCGTTCGATCTTTTCACAGCCCAAACAATCAAGATGTTCTGAAGTAGGCACCGTTTTCCTTCCCTTAAACTATGGAGAATATCACTCAAGACAGCCAGAAATGGTGAAATCCCAATGCCACCTGCTACCAAAATAAGGTTTTCATACCTACAGAATAAGGGGGTGAAGTCAGTTCATTAATAACAGACAATGAAATAAAGTTAAACTGGATATCTAGTAAAGTATAGTCCACTCTTTTGTGCATACATCAAGTGATAAGGTACTTCATGCCCATAAGGCCCCTCTACTGAAGCTGTCATCAGTGTTTGAGGCCAGAGATTGTCCTCATCTTCCTCTTTCTGCAGCTCAGCATCGGAACTATTTAAGATATTCCCTTTGAGCTTTGCAGTCCATTCCCCAAGAACTTTTATGAGAATGGAAAGATGATATTTACCATCCAGAGGACTAGATGAAACACTGAAAGGATGCCACTGCAGCCAAGATAATTCCCGAACTTGCAGGAAAATAAAACTGAGGGCATTGTACCGCAGACCTACATTGTCAAGCAGGAAATGTGACACAATTGTGGAAATAACATACAAACAAGTAAACTATAAGTTAGTGAGAACCACTATTACTTGCAGGTTTTGAAAGGACCAATTCCACTGTTCCACACGGAAGGCACTTGGCTGAAATTATATCAACAGTCTTCCGTGACTGGCAGAATCTCAGAAAACGATCAAGTATAAACAGAAATATTCCTCCAGCAGATATACTGAAAATGAAATCACCAACATGCAGAGCTAAAAAGATAACAAACACGATGTATAGTTGGTGGGTGTAGAAGAACAACTCAAACTTGTTCTTTCTCACTGGATGAAGTGACGTCACCCACATCATTAGACCGGCTAAAAGACTAATGACTCCTGCAAGATTGGCAACACCAATATCTTTCCACTCCAATATCTGCAAGAAACAATTGAAGTAGTTTTATCAGCTTTATATGTCCCTATCTATCTTTCCCCATGGCCTTCTTAAATAAGGTCTATGAAGCAAGACAAAGCAGACGTTTAGGGTGTTGAGAAGGTCTACAAAGTAGATGGCTTTTTGTCAATTTTCTTCTGTACAGCCACTCAACTACTTACTCGGCCTCTAAATTAGCTTTTGAAGAAGAGGCTGAAGTCAGTACGACTGATTCTACCCATGTCAAAATGGCTTGAATAGCATAGGTTCTGAATTTATGTGAACAGCATTAAATTAAAGTGAGACACATCAAACACATTTGTAGTAATACTATCATGTATCTGTATGTTTAAGTAATATTTGCTTGGTTACTTCCAAACTGAGGAACCCTTGTTGCGGGCACCAGAATACAGAGACACTGAACTATAACTAAGATAAAAGTCTGCTCCAAGAAGCCAAGCCAGAAGTGACTCACCTCTATATATATATATACACACACATATGCACATAACTTTTAAGGGTACCACAGAATGGTTTATCATATAAATGGATTTGTCACATTAAGAATCAGAAAACATAGAAGGGACTAAAGTCATCAAATGATGATGGTCAATCACTGCTTGACAAGTTTTTGTGTGCTTAATGTCATCAATAGATTAAGAAGAATGGAGACAATTTTCATAAAAAATAAGGTCCACACAACTAGTCCACCCTTCACCGAAGTCTCCTGGTTCAATAGCTACATTTCAACCCCACAACTAACACGGTACAACATCTCACACCTTAAGTCCATACTTCTCAAGAATAATGCCATTTTCAGATTGCAACTCCCACCTAAATCGCAGCTAATTCGTTGTTAATTAAGCTTCTGATCTAGTTACTGTGCCAACAAGAGTAACAGTGAATGCCCGAGATTGTTCTATGAAACTCCAGCCAATCTTGTTAGTGATCACATAGCTCTCTCATCATTTCAATATTTCTCAATCTAACATAATCTGTATTCTACTACCCTCACATTAGAAACTAACAACTCAAGGTAATTTGTGCATATGAATTATGAATAAAATATTTTTACCAAGTGTTGTGAATGAAAACAACCAAAGTAGAAGGCAATGTCCTTCAGGATCATTTTCAAGGGGGTATATATTAACAAAAACAACACCCTCTTACCCTAAAAGATGGCGTATTTTCCCTTTTAGGCTGTCTACCAGTATACGACTGTTTCCAAAAATGAAAGCTTTTATTTGGACCCATCTTTGTTCAAATTTAAAACCATCTTTCTTGGACTACATAAGAGAATTTTAGAAAGAATAGTTGTTTCCCAAAAATGTTCCAATTTATGAACTTTCATCTCATGGGCCAGAGAGAATAGTTACTACTGCCACACAGCACTTCCCAATCAATAAATCTTCAAATATTTGCTTCTTTTAAAGTAATGCTCCTAATTTTTGTTGCCAACTTCCCATTTTCAATTATTGCTGCATTTTCCCCTGCGTGCCTTTTGTGTTGATTTACTGAAAATTGAATTTGCTTCTTCCAGCAAAACAAAAAGAAAAAAACAAACCAATACACGTACATGTATCCACAAAAGAAAAGGAACATTTATCCCAATACATAAGAAACTGAATTACAGCATTAGCACTCACTTCTTGTATGAGGTGGCCCTCAATTGCCCACGCAATTACATAAAATAGTCCATGTAGAGTAAAGAGCAGCATCGTAAGATGTCCGAGCCATACATGATATCTTGTCGCGTGCTCAAAAGGGATATCTATAAGGCGGAGAAGAACCGATCCCCTTGCAATTGGAAGAAACAAAAAGGCGATGCAATACAATCCAATCGAACCAAAGCGAAGTCCCAGAAATTCCAAAATAAAACAACTGAAATTTCAAATAAACAAGGCTCTCAGCCGACTAAACTGATCTTCATGCAAATAAGGAATTTAGAAAGCTACTGACTAGATGCACATATCGATGGATTTTAAGTATCTCATTTAGTAGTAATTGTTTTATGACTACACTTTAGTACAAAAAAGAGTAGAATGAAAAAAGGAAAAATACTAGAGACACGGTATTACTTGTTGACCCTAACTTTAAGAACTAGAAGTAATCAAACAAGCATTTTTGTCAACCCAACCGAATGAAAGTAGGTCCATATTTGCCAGATGCATAAGTGAAAGTAGAAGATTCAAGAAGCAATAACGTGATTGAGAACAACTTTAATATGTGTGGAAGTACAAATACTTATTGGAGATTCAAAAATGAAAAAGGGACGGTTGAAATGGAACATGTCACACTACCTATCCTTTCCAGAGCAAAGCATAGTGTATGAAACCACTGAAAAAGATTTAATGCGTTCTATCCTTCTAACTCAATCTAACCGCAGCACCCTACTCCCCCAAAAAAATAAACAAAAAGCAAAAGAAAAAAGATGCCATCTGCTTGCAGTAATTGAAGGAAGAAATGTGTTAAAAGCCCATTGCAGGAATGGGAAATGCAGCTCAGCAAAGATGCCATCGGATTACAGTAATTGGAGCAACGTCTTAACATAAGGGGTTGTTGTTTAGGTAAGATTTTTGTGGAGCCAAAAATAAAAGACTAATTTAAGAGGTTAAATGCAGAAATAAAGCAGAGCCTAAAATAAATTAGTGAAGACCCTTCTAAAAAGTAACATATAAAGCATAAAAATTTGCAAATAGGAACATCGTGAAAGTAGGCAACTGATTTCTGCTCGAATAAATGACAACTGAACAAAGCTAATGAGAAGCATAATATGTCGTACCTCTTCTGTTCAAAAGTAAATGGGAACTGAGATACAGAGCTGAGTATCTGCACGGTATATGCATATACAGCCCAGATAACGTACACGACAAAGAGGAGAATCCCAATAAATTCGGTAGCAGAAACAACTCCAAAGGGCCCATCAACAAGAACAGGGAAAGTCCACAAGCGGAAACTTGGATTTTTTGAAGCCTTCTTCCTACAAGTAAAAGCTTCAAGTTAGAGAACAATCTAACCCGTGAGGCATAGATTCAATCGCGGGTTAACAAGGACAACTTGGAGAACATAAAAACTCTCCAATTCACAAAACACGTACTCGGGAAGCTCCTCTTTCGCCGTAATGAGAAGATAAACTATGGCAAGGAAGGCAATAACAAGAATTGGACCGCTGAACAACATGAATATGCTTCCTGCAGGTTACAGTATTAGAACAAGAAGTAGATAACATCATGTTTTGCGTGGGGGGGGGGGGGGGGGGGGGGGGGGGGGGGGGGTGTGGGTTTGGAGAGGAAAGAAGAGAGTTAAACTACGGACCTGTAATCCCATAAACAGTACCCCTTGTGGTTTGTATCCATTTCTGGAACAATTGATTAACAAATTGTGCTGGAAACAGGAAAATAAGAGCAACCCATGCAATGAAAATGACCCACATGATGAACTTGAGAGTCCACTTGGCCAATGACACATAGAAATGTGTCTTCTTGACATCATCAGCACCTCGGCTCAGAAGAGGTTTCTTAACAGATTGTCTATCCATGATCATAAAATTCCCTCTCTCTCTCTCTCTCTCGCAAATGGCTTCCTTCTGGCAAAACCAATCACCCCAATGCCACCAGATGGGGCAAAAGCAACATTTATACAGAAAGACTTGGGAAGAAGACGTCAGTGTTGAGGAACCCATTACCATCTGAACCAATTTATTCTGAGTATGTATCAATTGTACGAAACAAGAATTCTGGACCACTAATGCTCGTTACCTGATCTGAAACGATTCCTTCCAACCACAAATATCAGAATCAAACAGGAAGTGTGACTTATTACAGGCGATTGAAAACCGTCTAGGTAATTCATTATTGGAATAAGCGGACAATTCCAGTGCTGTCAGTAATCACTTCCACCGTTCACCATACAAAAGTTGGGTTAGTGTTGGGATTTCCTTTCTAATGATTCTGTTCGAGTGATATTTTATCATAAAATTTTATTATTTTATTTAAATTTTATGAAAATTGTATGAACATTTCTTTTTTTTTGAAAAGAAAAATTGTATGAACAATGGACATTGTTTCGATTTAGTGCATAAGTTATTTATGTATATTGGTAAGATTTGTACATTGAAATAAGTCCTTATACATTATGGCTTCATAGGCGGCAATAAAATTGGAGATTTCTATAAACAGCAGCATGTAATTTATATTACTATAAAAATTGGAGGTTCCTAAAGTATGTCGAGGTCCATCACAGTAATTTATTAGTGTGTAAATTACTTTCAAATTAATAATAAATTAACTATTATTATCGTAAATTTAAATTTATTAGTATTATTACTTGATTTATACACGAGTGGCATACTGATTCAGTAGGTTCTTAAACGAGTTTTAAATTAGAAAAATGATAGTTGTAATTATAATTATGTAAACATTACGTAATTATTTTGAAAAATAAAAAACAAAAACAGAGTTCACATGAAAAAAAATAATTAATTAATTTTTTAATACTAAATCTTACTTTTTTTTAAATAATTATACGACATTTACACATTCAATAATTATACATAATATTACTCTTTAAATTAAGACTAAGGTCAGAGAAAGATTTTTTTTTTTTTTTTTATTTCCTTCCTTCCTTCCTTCTTTCCTTCCTTTGAAACGGTCATTAATTCTAATGCAAAAGACGTTTAAGTTAAAAAATCTGAAAATGGAACAGGCGGCTCAAAAGCCCCCACGTTCCTTAGAAGGCAACCTGTACTTGTAGAGTGATGTACACTAAAATGACGTGAAGTCCTCGTTTGGTTATCAACATAATATGAGACTCTGTCGATAATTATTATAATTTTTTTAAATTCTCAATTAAAATATTTAATTTAATTTAATTTTTTTAATTTTAAAATAAAAATTATATTAAAAAATTATATTATAATAATATTTTATTTAATTTTTAACTTTATCTCATCTCATCTATGTAACCAAACGAAACCTAACAATTTTGATCACATGGTATGACGCCCCCAAATTTCGCTTGGGATTAAACGGACATTTGAAGTGTCGGGACATGCAACACAAGGTTACCTGCCCCCGTTCATGACATATAAGATGCAATGTTCCTAACATGCATCTAGCATTATGCAATATTCGCAGCGGATTATTTTTTTTTTTCTTTAGCAATACTATGCACCAAACTAAAAATATCCCAAATACTTGAAACATATTTCATACATAAAAACATACTAAAAAGCCGTGATCACTACACTAGTCCAAAATGGTTGTGATCAAAAGAATACTTGAGATACAACTCCAAAAGTACAAGTAGTAACCTAAGTTAAATACTATGATATCATCAACATCGCACCGTGGCCTAGTCGACCGTATTCAGTTGGTCAGATTTCAATTCTCCTTCGGGTCCTGTAACAAGATCTACCATTCGGGGGGAATGATAGTTGGGACTACCACAGTGAGATTTGATTACAAATCTCAGTAAGTTAACATAAAACTTCCACACAGGTTAAAGATGCATGCATGGCAGTAAAAGCATAAATGCATAAGTAAAGTCGTACATAAGCATATCATAACTTGACATATAGCATGACATAACCAGAACTTAAACGTGAACTGAACTTGACTTAACATGACATGAACTTGAGTTTAAAACATAACATGAACTAGCAACATAACCTTAACGTGAAACATAACATGGACTTGAAATATAGCATGAACGTAAACATGCATAACATAAATATGAACCTGAAAATAACATAAACTTGAACATAACATGACATATACGTGAACTTGAGACATAATGTGAACGTAAACATAACATAATGTGAACATGAACTTGGAATATAACATGAACATGAACATAACATGTACGTGAGCATAACATAACATGGACTTGATCTGAAACTTGACTTATCATGCACTTGATCTGAAACTTGACTTAATAAAAACTTGTAATCTTATTCAATTGTCTTGATTAATAACGTGACCCTATGGGTGCGTTAATACGTACTCCACAGTTGTTGTGGCCCCACGTATTCTACGTGTCACAATTGCTGTGTCAGTGTATGCTCCACAGTTGTTGTGGCCACATACTTCATGCTCCACAGTTGTTGTGGCCCCATGAATACACGTAACATAAAATATGACAAGTATTCTACGTGTCACAATTGCTGTGTCTCACGTAGTGTATGCTCCACAGTTGTTGTGGCCCCATACTTCATGCTCCACAGTTGTTGTGGCCCCATGAATATCTTAACTTGAACATGATCCTGAAACTTATATAAACTTTACATAAGGTGAACCACGCTTGAGTCCGTGGCACCGCATAACATAATTGTGATGAACACACTTAGATCCATGTCACTCTTAACATGTCTTATCTTTCTTAATGCATGATATATTATTTAATATCATATACTTTTCTAATATGGCGTATACTTGTAAATGGCACAATATAATTTAATCATAAACATTCATGGCATACATATATCATATGGCATACTATAATGGCATACTTATAACATACAGCCTTGCATGACAGAAAAGATTGTGTAATAGATAATTATTCATGAGAGAATAAATCATGCGTAACAGATAAACATGTAATGACATTGCATGACATGGCATATATGATAACATACATACATAAATTGTAGTTCCCTTACCCATCACACATACACAATAAACTGATAGTAAGTTAGAGGCTAACTTACCTCGATTGTCGCGTTCTATAAGAATAGAGCGCGAAACACGAGGAACTGCACAACAACTGGAAGAGGAACACTTAAGTCCTTAAGATTTTCAATTCTGAACTCAATTGCCATATTGTGAGCACTTGCAACACCACGGGCAACTTAAGGTTTCACTATACTCGGAAGAGATAAATTTACTTCAGAAAGCCTTTGCACTAAATCAAGTTCATTAAAATTATCAATAACAACCAAACAAACAACTCTTTTCTCAATCCATATACTCTTATAGTCAACCACAAGATGACACCCGTCACCCCGGACTATAAGCCAAATCACCACTGCTTCAGGACACTGTCATACAGTTTCCCAACACTACACCATAAGCTCTACACTTCTCTGTTACGCCATCCAACCCTTCGTGACACGTCATCCAGTGTTTCACGACTTAGTACAGAGTACACTCACGTGAACTCTTTTCCATCCATACTACAACACACATCGCTACGATACACGCCTCACGGTGCATCGCTACGCGACACGGAGTATGCGCTACGCGGACTTCCTTCGCTACAAAACTCATCATCACGATGCACATCACACGATGCATCGCCATACAACACGGAGTACACTCCATTCCTTCTACGCCACACATCACTATAGCGCACAACGCACGGCGCGTCACTGCATTACACAGGATACGCTACACGCGTACTCTCTTCACACTACACGCCGTATCACAACTACGGCATCCATCTCACACCCATACTTCACAGCACAGTCCACAAAACTACAAAATGAAGCCCAACACTTCACAACCACACTTCGCTTCACAACTACGCAGCGAACTCCACAAATACAACTACACAGTCCACAAACTAACCAACTAACTACTTTAAACGTAAATAACTAGAGATAGACGGTTATACCATCGACGGGATAACCCGTGCGTCGCTCGCTGTTCGTCACGAACATGCGTCGGAGGAACGTACGTGGCGGTAACACCGCGTACGGTGGCTGTCCACCACATAAAGTGGTAGTTTGGGGCTGAAAAAAGCTAAGCGTGGCCTTGGAAGGCTCACGGTCGCCTTGTGGTGATTAAAGGTGGCGGAGCACGGCGGCATCACGCCATGAATAGTAAAACCGAAAGGTGGGTGTTTGCTTGAGGTAGCGAAATGCCATAGAACTTCATGGCAAGCTAGGGAAAGGTAGATGAACATGTGGTGGAGCTGTGGTGGCGAGGTGGTGGTCGTACGGCGGCTAACGGCGGCGGATCGGCCGTTTGAAGCCATTTTCGGCCTTGGAGAGTGAGGGAGAGTGAGAGCTCTACAAAGCTCCGTTGGCCATGAAATTTCTTGGAGAGGTTCATGGGGATGAGAGGAACAAGATGGTGGTGGTGAAACACCACGGGTGGCCGTGTATGGTGGTGCACGGTGGTGCAACCGAAAGTGTGATTTGAGAGACCCATATGAGAAAGAGTGAGAGTTAGGGGAAAAGAAAGACATGGGGAGGAAGCCCTTGATGAGGTGAATCCATTGGTGGTGCTTGGTGGCTGATTTGGCCGTGTATGGTGGTCCAAAATGGTGAAAAAGCCTTAAAGACCCATTTGTTTGGAGGAGAAAGGAGAGAGAGTGGGTGGCCGGTTTATCTCACCACCGGTGAGGTTGTGTTTGCCGGTGAGGGAGGAGCACGCCGGTGAGGGAGGTGAGGCATGGTGGCCGGAGGTGGCGCCGGTAGGAAGCTCAAACCAAACGAACATGGAGGAAGGCCAACACATGTGTACGTCGGCCATGAGGGAGAGGGAGAGGAAGGAGAAGAGAGAAAAGAGAAAAAAAGAAAAAAAAAAAAAAGAGAAAAGGAAAAAGTGAAGGGAAAAGGGTAGGGGCCTAGGTAATTAACTTCAATCCTACGCTTCGGGATCCTCAAATAATCCAACGATGAGTTAAAACACTGATTTGAAAACGCGTAAGTGTTTTATTTTAAATAAAACACTTTAAATAAAACACTACGAGGAATTAAGGTAGAATATTATTTTATAAACTAAAGTTTATAAAATAATATTTTCTCATCATTATTTAAAATGATAAAGTACCGTTAATTAATCGAAGAGGATAAAATCATTTAAATTAATAAAACACTTAATTACAACACTGAAAGGAATTAAGGTAGAATATTATTTTATAAACTAAAGTTTATAAAATAATATTTTCTCATCATTATTTAAAATGATAAAGTACCGTTAATTAATCGAAGAGGATAAAATCATTTAAATTAATAAAACACTTAATTACAACACTGAGAGGAATTAAGATAGAATATTATTTTATAAACTAAAGTTTATAAAAATAATATTTTCTTCATCATTATATAAAATGATAAAGTATCATTAATTAATCAAAGTGCATAAAACACTTAAATAAACACTGAGAGGAATTAAGATATATTATTATTTTATAAACTAAGGTTTATAAAATAATATTTCTTCATCATTATTAAAATGATAAAGTATCTTTAATCACTCAAAGAGGATAAAACCATTTAATTTAAATAAGAGTTTTCAACGTAAAATTAAACCTCTTAATATCTTAAAACAACTAAAATATTTAATCTAAGTAATTATCCACAATTATAATATTTTCAGAGCTCATTAAATTATTATAATTGTGCTACTTTAAAAACAAGCTTATCTAATACTTTGAAATCCGGTGGATAAGATCCGGAATACGCCATCGAGGTACAACGCTCAGGATAATTCTGTTCATGATTTTACAGTTGTCAGTGAAGAACAAAATAACGTGATTTACAAAAAAAGATAAATTATGCACGTGATTTCGGGTGAGGGTAGAGACGAGAGAGATGGTGATTGCTGTCGGGAAAGAATCCAAAACTGATTGCCGTGCTGTCTAAAATGTGCGAAATAAAAGGAAAGAGAAGGGTGAGGAGATAAGGCTAGATTTTAGCGGGCTGTTACACATGGTCATTACTTAATAGTAGATGAGAGTAATAATGTTGCGTCATGAAGAACTGGTTGAGACACTAAGGGTGAGAGGTGGTGATGGCAGTAATTTATAAGCACGCAGGCACAGTAGTGCAAAGACCTATGGCAACAAAAGCATTGTTAGTTTATATCAATCCACAAGTAGACCTACTACACCGTCAAAGGTCCATATCTACCCAAAGATGAACCATGTCACTGTTGTGTATCCAAATCGACCCAGGGATAGACCACAACGTTGTTGTGCGTCCAACTCAACCAATGGTGCTCTCTAGGTGGCGAATACTTTTGTTCTTCATCTTGCTTGCCTAGGGTACAAGCACTTTTCCTTTCCATATTGCTCATCGAGGTGGCTAACACTTTTAACTCTTGTGGTGCTCAACTGGGGGGCGAGCACTTTACTTCCCTTGGTCCTCTCCAAGGTGGCAGTACTTTTACTTTCCATAGGACTCACCCCAACTCTTCATAGTGCTCGTCTCAGATGCTCACCAAGGTGACGAGCAGTTTTGTTCCACCGGTGCTCACCTAGGTGGGGATCACTTTGCTTCCCTTAGTTCACCTTGGGTACCAACACTTTGCCTCACGCGGTGCTTGCCTGGGTGCGAATACTTTTCCTTTCCATATTGCTTGGCAATGTGATAGGACTTTTAACTCTCATGGTGCTTACCCAAGGGGCCTGCATTTTGGCTTTCCACATTGCTCACCAAGGTGGCGAGCAATTAAACTCTCGTGATGCTCACTTAGAATATGAGCACTTTTGTTATAGCAATGCTTGCTTGGAGTGGCGAGCACTTTTGTTCTCGTAGTGTTCACTTGGGGTACGAGCATTTCGCCTCTCGTGGTGCTCGTCACACGTCTCAGTGGCAAGTACTTTGTTTTCTTTAGTACTTTCTATGGTGCTTGCCTTGAGGGGAGCACATTCCCTTTCCACGTTACTTGTTGAGTTGGCGAGCACTTTTCCTCTCACGATTCTCTATTGAATAGCAAGTACTTTTCCTTTCCATGGTACTAGCATCGAGGGTAAACATATTCCCTCTCCACGAGCCGAAGTAGTGACCTTCATACTCCTTCATGGTGCTCATTGAGTTGAGGAGCATTTTGATTCATCCATGATGCTTGTAGAGGTGACAAGCATTTTTGCTCTTGTGGTATGTTTTGGGTAACGATCACTTTACTTCCCTTGGTGCCCACCTCGGGCAAAAGTATTTTGCCTCCTATGATGCTTGTCCGGATAATGAGCACTTGCTTTCCTTGGTACTCTCCATATTGCTCATTTAGGGGTGAGCACTTTCCTCTCCATGTTGCTCTCTGAGGTGGTGAGAGCACGTTGCCTCCCCTAATTTTTGTCAATGTGGTGAGTACATTTGCTCTCCATTGTGCTCACACTGGGAATACATTCTTTCCCTATTCACGATGCTCGCAAAAGTGTTGAGCATCATGCTCTTTTATGCTGCTTGTCAAGACGACCAACACATTGTCTCCCTTAGTGCTCACCAAGGTGATGAACACTTTTAACTCCTACGGTGTTCGTGTCGAACACTTTGATTCCTAAAGGAATAAAGCGCATGTGATTCTAAAGCTAGTTTCTAAAGAAAAGGGAATGAAATTAAAGTTACTATACTTCAGATTCTTTTATAATAGATTGAGGAAGATGAAAGTGTCGATCTAAGGGGCTCCGTATTGGAGATGTCGCCCAACTCTCTCCCTCCTTTCCCAAGTGAATTTAACAAATGTACCATGGTTAGTGACAAAGTGTATGCTTGACGGCAAAAGAGGTGGTGTGCAGTTCAAAAAGCGAAAAGTAAAGTGGCTTGTATGGTGTTGGCCGAGTTCTAGGTATTGTGTGGGGTCCACTAGCATGTAGTTTGGGATGTAAAGTGTAAACACTCTTGGTTTCCGGATGGTGACTTGGCACACTAACATGCCAAAAGTTTCTAAAAATTCTAACTAAGAAACAGTGTCATCTAATTAGGTCAATTAAGCTCTTAAGTTCCTCTAATCATTCTTCGGAGCTTCTAGTCTTTGTGAAGTTTTATTGGTCCTAAAAATTTTTTTGAAAACTAGTTTAATTCATGTTATTCTTCTAGTTATCTATTACATCAATAGTCCTTAATACTTGATAAGTACATTTGATCTAATTATTTTTCTTAATCATTACCCAGTAGCAGTGCCCAAGAATTCTGGCCAAATGTTACCTACAAAACAATTCATTACCTACAATGACAACTAAAATAACAAACAAATTTACTTGATATTATTATCCGATTTTTTAATAAGACATTTTTTTATTCAAGCTGCACGTGAAATAATATTATTTTATTCTTTGATATCACGGAGTTCACACTCATTAAGGTTATAAAAATTTGAAATTAAGACCTTTATGATAAAAGAATATTAAGTTTTGATTATTTTTTATTATTTTTTTATATTTAAATTACATTCTTGTTAATTTTCCCTGTAAATATTTGGGTAAAACTCTTAAACTTCGACTTCAAAGGGAAGAAGAGTATGATGGATAAAATCACACAACGGGCCCAAAACAGAGGAAAGAGTCATCTCTTGTAACATATGGATAAAGAAATAATAACAAATACATAAATACATACCCCGTGTCATCATCGGAGACAATGGGAGATAATTAAACCCCGAGACCCCCCCTCCCACCCTAAAGCTAATGAGCAAGTGGAGGCAACCAACAAGACCCTAGTGGGAATGTTGGAGAAAAGATTGGCAACCAAGAAAGGGGTGTGAGTTGAAGAGCTTCCTGGGTCCTGTGGGCATATCGCACCATGGTGAAGACCCCCACTAGACAAACCCCCTTCGCTTTGGTATATGGGAGCAAGGCGGTCATCCTGGTGGAGGTGGGCATGCCGACTATTTGAGTTCAACATTTCAAAGAAAGAGCAAATGAAGAAGGCCTGTATGCAAACCTGAACTTGGTGGCAGAAAGAAGAGACAAAATCAAGGTGATGGGAACCAAGGTGGGCCTGATCTTAAAGATCCTTTGCAAGTTCCAGATGGGCCAATTACAAGATCAAGAACCAAGAAGATCAAGGAAGCAATGTAAGGATTAGTACAAGCCACTTGGGTAGAAGCTAGCAAGAGCCCAACACTCAAGATGGGCTTGAAAGAAGGAGAACCAGCTTTGATCCACCTAATCCAAGCTGTGGAAGACTTGACTTAGAGATAGGGCCTTTAGATATTAAGGCTTTCAATTTGTTTAAAAGAATTTTTATTATTAGTTTAAAATAAGTGGGCTTGAGGATGCTTAGCCCACATGTCTTATTTCTTATGAACTAGGGTTTTTGGGAAGGTCTTGTATTTTGGCCAAGGGCTTATTTGGAAAGATATTATTTTATTTGAATTAGGGTTTAGAAGTTACTGTAGCATGACACTGTTCATGCTACAGTACGCGCGGCTACTGTTCACTAAAGGGCATTTTTTAGAGAAAGGGTCTCAAATTTTAGTCTAGGGTTTTATCATATTTTGGGGAGGGTATTTAAAGGATGTAACCAGCCACTCCAAGGGTTAGACATTTTATTCTAAATTTTAATTGTGAGTGAGTTTTCTCCTCTTGTTCTTGATTGAACTCTTGAACTTATCAAAGGTAAATCACAACCTTTGTGGCGTTCCTCCTTGTAATTTGGGTTATTGATTAGGGATTTCAACGGGTCTAGATTTTAATATAATCTAGGTTCTTGAAACGAGTTCTCAACAGGTCTAAATTCTCCATCCATAGACTTGAGTTTGGCTTTCCTGGGTTGTTTTTTCCAATATTGTTGTTGGGTCTCAAAGTGAGTTGATTGGGGTTCACATCACAAGGTGAAAATGATGGCCGGGAAAAGAGGATCAGAGTAGTACTTCAACCGAAGGGTAGTTTGGATTCAGAGATGAGATAAGATGGTTTTATATGAAAGTTGAATAAAATATTGTTAGAATATTATTATTGTTTTAGGATTTCAAAAAGTTGAATTTGGATTTGAAAAAAATTGAATTGTTTATTATATTTTGTGTAAAAATTTGAGAAAAATGTAATAATGAGATGAGATGAAACGCTTTCTGAATCTAAACAAGGAAACCTGAGTGACGTCCTAAGAAGAAGGAAACCTTGAACCGAGGCAGGAAGGGCCGTTACAACCTTCTGGAGACCCAGAACTTATTGGCTTAAAGACTCTGAGGGGAAAGACTTTCCATGCCCATGGAATATGGAGCACCTCAAAAGATATTGTGTATAAGAATTGTATGAAAGGGGAATGCACCCCCCTAAATTGACTTTTTTATGAAAGAATTTCATTGTTTATGCTTCACTAACATGTCACGGGACTCATTCGCACTTAAGCCCTTCTCGATATCCCTCCTCGTCACCCAGCGCAAACAATTTCAAATCTCACCTAGTTCTTCAAGTCGATGCTCCACGCTTGAACCTCAATGGTCAATGGAGGGAAAACTTCTCCCAAGTGCCCTAGTCCCTCATCGCCACCCAACGCAGTCAATTTCAATCTCATCTATCTTAGATCCCACCTGATTTTTCAGGTCAATGCTCCGCGCTTGAACCTCGACTGTCAATGGAAGGAAAACCTCTCCTAAGTGCACCACTCCTTTGTCGCCACCTAGCACAGTCGATTTCATATATCATGCCTGGTTTCTTAAGCCAATGCCCTGCACTCGCGCCTAAGTGTCCAAATGCCACTCAATGAGGTTGATTTCAGATCCCACCTTGTTCTTTAGGTCGATGCTCCACGCTCAAACATCGGCAGTCAAGGGAGGAAACACCACTTCTAAGTGTCCCAGTCCTTCCTCACCACTTAGCATGATCGATTTCAAATCCTCTTAGGTTGATGCTTCGTGCTCCTGCTTCAGCATCCAAATGCCATCCAATGCGATCGATTTTTGATCTCTCACCTGGTTCCTTAGGCCAAAGCTCTATGCTCGCGCCTCAGTGGACAAGGGAGGAAGCACCTCTCCTAAGTGCCCTGTCCCTCATCACCACCCAGTGCGGTTGATTTCAAATGCTGCCTAGTTCGTTAAGGCGATGCTTCACGCTCGCACCTCCATGCTAAACACCACCCATCGCTGTTGATTACATATCCTGCCTAGTTCCTGAGGCTAATGCTTTGTGCTTGCACCTCGGTGACCAAACGCCACCCAACACAATCAATTTCATATCCCAACTAGCTCCTTAGGTCAATGCCTAGCGATCATGCCTTGGCTCTCAAGGAAGGGAACACCTCGTGCCTCGGCGACCAATCGACCAAGCATGCGCACGAGGGACTTGTCGTGGTAAAAAAAAAATAGAGAATCCAGTTTAACCCTAATGTGACTACCCATGGGAAATGTACAAGCCAACAATTGTACATCTGAGAAATGCCAAGAAATGTGTTTATTATGCAGCCTAAGCATTACAGAGTACATAGCCCAAGTGCTGGGTGAGGAAAGAAAAAAGAGAAAGGGAGGGAAAAGAGAAAAAAGTGCACAACATGGTGTACAAGGAAGAATTTGTCACATACATTCACCAACATTATAAAGTACAAGATACAGAGTTCCCCGCCTGTAGGTAGGGTGAGAAGCGAAGAACAAAAACTATGTACAAATTTTCGTAAATAATTAGGGAAGGGGGTTTGGAGTAAGAAACTAGAGCAAGGAGCCATCAGGCTACAGGGACCTCAGATCAAGCTTCATAAGGATGACTCGGGATTCTTAGGAAAGAAGCACTACATCCTTTCCAAGTCCTCCCAGTAACCATGACCCCAGGCCCTATTGCAAATCACCCTTGTCGTCGCTAGTTGTGAGGAAATCTGAATCAGATCACCCTACAAAGCAATGAGCTTAGCCATCAGGCGAGCCACCCATGCCTCACTAATAGCAATCTCATTTTGGGCTGAACCCGACTCGAATCTAAGGGACCTAAGTTTCTTTGCCCAAGAAGCACTTTCTTGACGACCTTGACCTCTAGTTGCTCCCACTTCTCTTCGTCCCAATAAAGCTGCTCTTCCAAATTTCGAAGGGACTGTTTAATCCCTTGACCAAACCTCATCATAGCCTTGATAGCGCTCCCTTAGCTTTGCCAACTTGGCTTCTTGATGTGATAGGTTGGCCCAAATGACCTGGTTGTTCCCCTCTGAGTCCTGGTGTGACGCCCCCAAATTCTGTTTGGGATTGAACGGACATTTGAAGCGTCGAGACATGCAACACAAGGTTACCTGCCCCCGTTCATGACATATAAGATGCAATGTTCCTAACATGCATCTAGCATTATGCAATATTCGCAGGGGATAATTTTTTTCTTTAGCAATACTATGCACCAAACTAAAAATATCCCAAATACTTGAAACATATTTCATACATAAAAACATACTAAAAAGCCGTGATCACCACACTAGTCCAAAATGGTTGTGATCAAAAGAATACTTGAGATACAACTCCAAAAGTACAAGTATTAACCTAAGTTAAATACTATACCATCATCAACATCGCACCGTAGCCTAGATGACCGTATTCAGTTGGTCAGATTCCAATTCTCCTTTGGGTCCTGTAACAAGATCTACCATTCGGGGGGAATGGTAGTTGGGACTACCACAGTGAGATTTGATTACAAATCTCAGTAAGTTAACATAAAACTCACACACAGGTTAAAGATGCATGCATGGCAGTAAAAGCATAAATGCATAAGTATAGTCGTACATAAGCATAGCATAACTTGACATATAGCATGACTTAACCAGAACCTAAACGTGAATTGAACTTGACTTAACATGGCATGAACTTAAGCTTAAAACATAACATGAACAAACAACATAACATGAACGTGAAACATAACATGGACTTGAAATATAGCATGAACGTAAACATGCATAACATAAATAAGAACTTGAAAATAACATAAACTTGAACATAACATGTACGTGAGCATAACATAACATGGACTTGATCTAAAACTTGACTTATCATGTATTTGATCTGAAACTGGACTTAACATAAACTTGGAATATTATTCAATTGTCTTGATTAATAACGTGCGTTAATACGTACTCCAAGTTGTTGTGGCCCCACGTATTCAAGTAACATAAAACATAATACGTACTCCACAGTTGTTGTGGCCCCACGTATTCTACTGTCACAATTGCTGTGTCTCAGTAGTGTATGCTCCACAGTTGTTGTGGCCCCATACTTCATGTAACATAAAATATAATACGTACTCCACAGTTGTTGTGGCCCCACGCATTATAAGTAACATAAAATATAATACGTACTCCACAGTTGTTGTGGCCCCACGCATTATAAGTAACATAAATATAATACGTACTCCACAGTTGTTGTGGCCCCACGCATTATAAGTAACATAAATATAATACGTACTCCACAGTTGTTGTGGCCCCACGCATTATAAGTAACATAAAATATAATACGTACTCCACAGTTGTTGTGGCCCCACGTATTATAAGTAACATAACATGTCTTATCTTTCTTAATGCATGAGATATTATTTAATATCATATACTTTTCTAACATGGCGTATATTTGTAAATGGCACAATATGATTTAATCATAAACATTTCATGGCATACATGTATCATATGGCATACTTAAATGGCATACTTATAACATACAGCATTGTATGACAGAAAAGATTGTGTAACAGATAAATATTCATGAGAGATTAAATCATACGTAACAGATAAACATGTAATGACATAGCATGACATGGCATATACGATAACATACATACATAAATTGTAGTTCCCTTACCCATCACACATACACAATAAACTGATAGTAAGTTAGAGGCTAACTTACCTCGATCGTCGCGTTCTATGAGAATAGAGCGCGAAACACGAGGAACTGCACAACAGCTGGAAGAGGAACACTCAAGTCCTTAAGATTTTCACTTCTGAACTCAATTGCCATATTGTAAGCACTTGCAACACCACGGCCAACTTGAGGTTTCACTATACTCGGAAGAGATAAATTGACTTCAGAAAGCCTTTGCACTAAAACAAGTTCATTAAAATTATCAATAACAACCAAACAAACAACTCATTTCTCAATCCATATACTCTTAGCCATAGTCAACCACAAGATGACACCAGTCACCCCGGACTATAATCCATACACCACTGCTTCGGGACACTGTCATACAGTTTCCCAACACTACACCATACGCTCTACACTTCTCTGTTACGCCATCCAACCCTTCGTGACACGCCATCCGGTGTATCACGACCTAGTACAGAGTACACTCACGTGAACTCTCTTCCATTCACACTACAAAACCCATCACTGCGATACACGTCTCACGGTGCATCGCTACGCGACACGGAGTACGCGCTACGCGTACTTCCTTCGCTACAACACTCATCAACACGATGCACATCACACGATGCATCGCCATACAACACGGAGTACACTACATGCGTACTCCCTTCCTTCTACGACACACATCACTACAGCGCACGTCGCGCGGCGCGTCGCTGCATTACACAGAATACGCTACACGCGTATTCTCTTCACACAACCCGCCGTATCACATCTACGGCATCCATCTCACGCCTATACTTCACAGCACAGTCCACAAAATACACAATCAAACTCAACACTTCACAACCACACTTCGCTTCACAACTACGCAACGAACTCCACAAATACAACTACACAATCCACAAACCAACCAACTAACTATTTTAAACGTAAAATAACTAGAGATAGAAGGTTATACCATCGACGGGATAACCCGTGCGTCGCTCGTTGTTCGTCACGAACATGCGTCGGAGGAACGTACGTGGCGGTAACACCGCGTACGGTGCTGTCCCACATAAAGTGGTAGTTTGGAACCGAGAAAAGCTAAGCGTGGCCTTGGAAGGTTCATGGTCGCCTTGTGATGGTCAAAGGTGGCAGAGCACGGTGAACAGTAAATCCGAACGGTGAGCGGAAACGCGAGGTAGCGAAAATTCATAGAACTTCATGGCAAGCTAGGGATAGGTAGATGAACATGTGGTGGAGCTGTGGTGCGAGGTGGTGGTCGGACGGTGGCTAACGGCGGCGGATCGGCCGTTTGAAACCATTTTTGGCCTTGGAGAGTGTAGGAGAGTGAGAGCTCTACGAAACTCCGTTGGCCATGAAATTTCTTGGGGAGGTTCATGAGGATGAGAGGAACAAGATGGTGGTGGTGAAACACCACGGGTGGCCGTGTACGGCGGCGCACGGTGGTGAAACCGAACGGGTGTTTTTAAGAAACCCATATGAGAAAAGTGAGAGTTTGGGAAAAAGAAAGACATGGGGAGGAAGCCCTTGATGAGGTGAGTCCAATGGTGGTGCTTGGTGGTTGATTTGGCCGTGTATGGTGGTCCAAAAATGAGAAAAACCCCTAGAGACCCATACTTTGAAGGGAGAAAGAGAGAGAATGAGAATCGGTTTAGTACACCACCGGCGTGGTTGGACTCGCCGGAGGGAGGGGAAGAGGCCGGTGTGGGAGGTGAGGTCCGGCGGCCGGAGGTGGCGCCGGCTGGGAGCTCCAATCGAACGGCCATGGAGGAGAGGAAAATGGGTGTACGGCTTGGACGTGAGTGAGGAAGAAGGAGAGAAAAAGAAAAAAGAAAAAAAAAAGAAAAAAAGAAAAAGTGAAGGAAAAAGGGTAAGGGCCTGAGTATATCGCTTCAATTCTACATTTCGGGATCCTCAAATAAACCAACAGTGAGTTAAAACACTGATTAAAAACGCTTAAATGTTTTATTTTAAATAAAACACTTTAAATAAAACACTACGATGAATTAAGGTAGAATATTATTTTATAAACTAAAATTTATAAAATAATATTTCCTCATCATTATATAAAAATGATAAAGTACCGTTAATTAATCGAAGATGATAAAATCATTTAAATTAATAAAACACTTAATTACTACACTGAGAAGAATTAAGATAGAATATTATTTTATAAACTAAGGTTTATAAAATAATATTTTCTTCATCATTATATAAAATGATAAAGTATCATTAATTAATCAAAGTGCATAAAACACTTGAATTTAAATAAGAATTTTCAACCTAAAATTAAACCTCTTAATATCTTAAAATAATTAAAATATTTAATCTAAATAATTATCCACAATTATAATATTTTCAGAGCTCACTAAATTATTATAATTGTGCTACTTTAAAAACAAGCTTATCTAATACTTTGAAATTCGATGGATAAGATCCGGGAAAACGCCATCGAGGTACAACGCTTAGGATAAAACTGTTCATGATTTTACAGCTGTCGGTGAAGAACAATTTACGTGATTTACGGAAAAGATAATCTATACGCGTGATTCCAGATGAGGGTAAAGACGAGAGAGATGTGATTGCTGTCGGGAAAGAAACCAAAACGGATTGCCGTGCTGTCTAAAATTTAGCGGGCTGTTACACCTGGACTTCACTCTAGCGGCGGCTTACGTCCTTATCCCTTCCAACTAATTCGTCCTCGAGGTAAGTGACCTGGTTGCAAAGGCAAGCACTCTCCTCCTCTAAGTCAGCCTACCCGTCCATGATCCAAGCTGCTAGTTGATCAATTCCTTGGTACACGTGAGTTGCAAAATTATGAGAATGGAAGGGATAGAGCACATTAGACAACAGACATCACAAAGGAAAAATGCATACTGAGGACAAGATTCCTCTCAGTCGGCCAACTGTCTCCTAGACAACTTTAGCCCGAGCAACACTTCTCCTAGGGATAGCCCTAGGCACCCTTGCACCACCCGGCCTTTCCCCTTATAGGAACTATGCCAGTCCAACTAGCCCGCCTGGCGAGGTCCGAAAGGGGAGCCTGGAGGGAACCTATGTCTTCTCTGGCTTCAGGCTCCCTCGCGATCGGAGATCCCACAACTACTGGATCGATCGCTACCTAGCTGGATGCTCCACCACGCCTCCGAATTTGGCCTCACCGCTATCATAGCACCGGATAGGAACCTCCGCTTTGGCACCCCTTAGGTTGATGACTTTTCCACTAACGTAGCACTAGAACAAGGTGGAGAAGAATAAACTTCCTCTCCACCCAAGACCATGACCGATTAATCTCTTCAAGGTGAGTCCTGAGCGGCCAAGTAGAAGGTAGGCATACAATTGAAGCAATAGTTGATGAAACCAGAGGGGTAGCCATTGCCCATGGGCCTTATCGAGGAGATGACCGAAGTAGTAGTAGACGGAATCCCTTGTGTACCATCAAAAGTCTCACCCACGATGACCGAACCTGGGGATATAAGATCCAGAAAAGTCATGAAGAAGGCTATGTCGAGCTCCTGGTCCACACCATCTAGAGTTGTGGTAGGGTAGAAGCAAGAACCCGATGATGGAGGTAGCAGTTTGTAGGTCGAAAGACGAGCAGCCAACCCCTATAGCCACCGTGAAGTCAGCCTCTACTTTCTCCATGAGAACACGAACACTATTTGGTGACGGCGGGTTGTGATGTGCCTCCACCCTCTCCGAGCCACCCCTACAAGGTGGTGACAAGGTCGACACCCTGGTCAGGACGATGGGAGGGGTGCGAGGCACCTGACATGCACTCCCCAATTGGGAAGAAGCTCTAGGCCTTTCGAAGAGCTTCTTCCCAAGTTGCTACTGGGAACTGATGGGTCCCGTGCAAACCCAGAGCTAGGGGTGGAAGTTTAAACCAAAAAACCAAACCGTTTTGGACCAGTTTGGTCCGAAATCGGTCCCATGATGCTAGAAATAAGATAAAATAGATCCAATTCCGGTTTTAAAATTTTCAGGACTGGACCGGACCGGTTCGTGTTTGTATATATATATATAATTAATTTTTTATATTATATATAATTTTATATATAATTATATATGAAAGAATATTATATTATAATTTATAATATAAAATTCTAATATTAAACATGAACATTTATTTGATCATATGTTATTAATAAAAAATATATATATATATATTAATTACATTTTTAGGCCCAATAAATTCTCAACATATTCCTTTGAATCCTTTTGATAAATATATAATACATTAGTAATACTAATAGACATTAGTACTACCAAAATCCATTTAAAGGTTCCAACAGCAGCAACTGACCAAGAAAGACCAACTTATCTTACTCTAATTCAAAACCATTACAATGGTGGCTGTCACGCTATTATACTTAAAAATTTTTTTTTTTTGGTTTTCCTAGGGGGAGTCAAACCTATGAATGTGCGCCTATCGACACTTCCACAAGTTCGCCCTTATCACTAGACTACCTAAAGGATGCTATTTTTTTTTTTCTTCTCAAACCCCGATAATAGGCAGCCTTTTCCATCACACAGAACTTTTCTTAATCCCTGGCTTGTCCATTTTCTCATTTATTTTTCATGCTATCATCATTATTGCTTTTTTTTTTTGGTGCCTAACAAAGTTTCTTCCTAAGGCATTAGGATATGGTTCATTAGAGTTCTACATAGCTGCAACGATGAACACCCAATCATGGTATAATAGTGTCAACTAAGGAATCCCAAGTATATGTGTAGATCAAAAGTTAGTAGTTTCAAGCAAATCACCCCTGGCTTAATCGACTGAAAATTGGATAAGCTTCTATTTTGAACTAGAATCTAGATCCTTAAGTGGTAAAGTAGCTCATAATTCCAATAGATCTTTTCATAGGCATAAAAATTTGAAAAACAGCCATTCTAAGACCTGTTGAACCATAAAAATCAGTTCCTTTCAAAAGTTCTTGGAGATGCAATAAAAGCATTTCACATCAAGCATGCTAGTACCAGAAAAACCAAAAAAAAAACCTTCTTACACCCCCTAACTTGAAATGAGCATTGTCCTCAATGAGTAAAAGCTGAAGTAATCAGGTAGGAAGAATGTAAGAGGGTTACCTAAACGAGCTGTAGGATCATGACAGTAAAAAGGATAAAAAAAAAAAAGATAAAAAAAAAATCTGCAAAACAAAGAAAACTAAGCAAAACAAAAAAAAATTACAGCAAAGAAAAGTACCATGCAGCAGTAGAAGAAGTGGGCTCTTGTAAAGAAATGGTGGTATCCTCAGGTGAAAAATTCTTCATAAAAGGTTTAAGTCTTTGGCCATTTACTTTGAAAACATTCCCATTTTGAGGATCGAAAACCTCAATGGCATCATGAGGAAAAATAGTATGCACCACATAAGGTACTCCACCGAGACCTTAACTTACCAGGATCAAAAATCTTACGTTGGATGTGTTTGTTGGGTATACATCTTTGAAAAGGTCATCATAAAAAAATGATTTAACGTCAGATTTGAACTTTCGAATGTCCTGAATGCTCCAATGAGATGATGTTTGTCATCTGAAGATGGCTTTATGGGTGCTGTCCAAGGTGGCAACTGTGACGCCCCCAAATTCCGCTTGGGATTGAACGGACATTTGAAGCGTCGAGACATGCAACACAAGGTTACCTGCCCCCGTTCATGACATATAAGATGCAATGTTCCTAACATGCATCTAGCATTATGCAATATTCGCAGCGGATATTTTTTTTTTTTCTTTAGCAATACTATGCACCAAACTAAAAATATCCCAAATACTTGAAACATATTTCATACATAAAAACATACTAAAAAGCCGTGATCACTACACTAGTCCAAAATGGTTGTGATCAAAAGAATACTTGAGATACAACTCCAAAAGTACAAGCATTAACCTAAGTTAAATACTATACCATCATCAACATCGCACCGTAGCCTAGATGACCGTATTCAGATGGTCAGATTCCAATTCTTCTTTGGGTCCTGTAACAAGATCTACCATTCGGGGGGAATGGTAGTTGGGACTACCACAGTGAGATTTGATTACAAATCTCAGTAAGTTAACATAAAACTCACACACAGGTTAAAGATGCATGCATGGCAGTAAAAGCATAAATGCATAAGTAAAGTCGTACATAAGCATAGCATAACTTGACATATAACATGACATAACCAGAACTTAAACGTGAACTGAACTTGACTTAACATGACATGAACTTGAGTTTAAAACATAACATGGACTTGAAATGTAGCATGAACGTAAACATGCATAACATAAATATGAACTTGAAAATAACATAAACTTGAACATATCATGACATAAACGTGAACTTGAGACATACTGTAAACGTGAACTTAACATGATGTGAACATGAACTTGGAACATAACTTGATCATGAACATAACATGTACGTGTACATAACAAAACATGAACTTGATCTGAAACTTGACTTATCATGCACTTGATCTGAAACTTGACTTAATACGTACTCCACAGTTGTTGTGGCCCCACGTATTCTACGTGTCACAATTGCTGTGTCTCACGTAGTGTATGCTCCACAGTTGTTGTGGCCCCATACTTCATGCTCCACAGTTGTTGTGGCCCCATGTATACACGTAACATAAAATATAATACGTACTCCACAGTTGTTGTGGCCCCACGTATACACGTAACATAAAATATAATACGTACTCCACAGTTGTTGTGGCCCCACGTATACACGTAACATAAAATATAATACGTACTCCACAGTTGTTGTGGCCCCACGTATACACGTAACATAAAATATAATACGTACTCCACAGTTGTTGTGGCCCCACGTATACACGTAACATAAAATATAATACGTACTCCACAGTTGTTGTGGCCCCACGTATACACGTAACATAAAATATAATACGTACTCCACAGTTGTTGTGGCCCCACGTATACACGTAACATAAAATATAATACGTACTCCACAGTTGTTGTGGCCCCACGTATACACGTAACATAAAAAATAATACGTACTCCACAGTTGTTGTGGCCCCACGTATACACGTAACATAAAAATATAATACGTACTCCACAGTTGTTGTGGCCCCACGTATATACGTAACATTAAATATAATACGTACTCCACAGTTGTTGTGGCCCCACGTATTCACGTAACATAAAATATAATACGTACTCCACAGTTGTTGTGGCCCCACGTATTATACGTAACATAACATGTCTTATCTTTCTTAATGCATGAGATATTAATTAATATCATATACTTTTCTAACATGGCGTATACTTGTAAATGACACAATATGATTTAATCATAACATTTCATGGCATACTTAACATGGCATACTTATAACATACATCATTGTATGATAGAAAAGATTATGTAACAGATAATTATTCATGAGAGATTAAATCATACGTAGCAGATAAACATGTAATGACATAGCATGACATGGCATATACGATAACATACATACATAAATTGTAGTTCTCTTACCCATCACACATACACAATAAACTGATAGTAAGTTAGAGGCTAACTTACCTCGATTGTCACGTTCTACGAGAATAAAGTGCGATATACGAGAAACTGTAAAAGGTCATTCTAAAAGTTAGAAATTTAATTACTAACAATTAGAAACATGGAAACAAGTTATCTTAGAGTAAAATTATCATTTTACCCTCTACATGTGGGAAAACGACCATTTTACCCATAACTTAAGGATTTCATATCCTAACTCCAAAAATTTCCAAAATTTACATTCCTCATGTAAATTTTGTTCTAAACTCAAATATCAACTCAGAAAAAAATTTAAAACAAAACAACACTATGGAAAACACACTATGGCCGAAACATCCATAGGCCATTTCTCTTGATTTTTGTTACAATTCCTTCCAACTTCAAAACTCATGCTTAAACCAAAATTTTACAACAAACATCTTCCAATCCTAAGTTTAAAACCATACTTGAAACATCCATTTAGAAAAAGCTAATAATCAACACCAAACTTTTTTGTAAAAAGATCAAAACACTTGAATCACAAGCTTTGTCCTTAAATCAAAACATCTCCAAGAATTCCAAAAAATCTAATCTTACTTCTAACATATTCATAACATCATCCTCAGATAAACCATGCTTTAAATCATCAAACTAAAGTCACCAAAATCACAAAAATAACACTTGGAGTTTTTGATTTTACACTTAGTCCAAAAACAGAAACTTTTTCTTAACTAGCTTTGATAAATCTCTTGATCAATGGCTTAAGAAGGTGAGATCTTTGAAATAAAGTATCACATGGTTTAAAAACGTGTCCTAAAGAATATCCAACCATCAAAATTAAAATCACATGGCTAAAACCCAATAAAACATGGATCTAACCTAAAAACATCAAATCTTAGGCCTAACCGAAATTCTCTTGCATAGAAAAATCATATCTTTGAAACTAATACTAAATATCTCCAAAATAACATCCTAACATGAAAATAAGAGACTTAGGATCATCATATAAAAATATCAAAGCCTTTAGAGTAAGATCAAACCTCAAAATATTCAAACTTTATCCAAATAAAAACTGTTTTGTCACTTCCAGTTTTCATGTTTCTAGATCTAATAAAATCTATCATCAAAATCTTTATTCATGCAACAAAACCTCAATGAAAACTCTTAAACACATTCTAAGAACACTCCATAAAATTTTCGGACCAAGATATATCCATTAGCTTGGTCAAAAACTCCAAAACATAACACACTCTCCAGATTCACGCCCAGAATGACCTTTCCATGGTTAAAAATACTTTTGACCGACCAAATGACCATGGAATGATACGAAAAATACATCTACGGAAACTAGACTCAAAGAGGAACAACTTTTATGAAGGAGTCATCGTGTGAAAATACTTACAAAGGGTCGAAAAACTCCACGCAAAAAGACCCAGAAATCTGCCCGAGAGAGCTCTTTTGGGTTTCTCTCTAAGAACGGGGTGAAGAAATGATTAAAGTGAAGTAAGTGTGTCTTGCACGACTCAAGACTTCTGTAGGGAGAATATTTGGACCTTAATGATCATTGAGTGGAGGTGTAGACATGTGACATAATGTAGAGGATAGTGGGGGGCAAAAGACAACTTACAAAGGCTATGAGACATGGGACTTGATGGGGTGGGTTCCTCCATATTAATGAGTGCAACTTGATGCAATGAATGGTCTGCCAAGTGGGGGAGGAAATTTCTCCAAGAAGCTATGCCAAGGTGGCCAAAATTCGTGGGCTTTAGTGGGCCTTAGTGGGCCTCAACCAAGTGGGCTTCAATTTGGGGTTTAAAGGGGGTTTGGTTAGGGTTTGAGATGCTATCAAGCCCAAATCCAATTTTTCTTGGCCCAATCAAATTTCTAAGGTTTAAAATGTTGGATAAAGATGTCATAATAGGAATTTGAGAAATTAATAGCATGTGAAAGTGATTTAATCAAGTGATTAAACACAATACTAGAAATTGGATCAAAAAGGGTTTGAATGCCAACTTTAGGGTTTGGGGAAACCGTTTAGGGTTTCGGTTTCAACCAAGTTTTTGGGGTTTCAAAAGGATTCCAACCATTTAGGGTTTTACTAGGGTTGAAACCCTCTTCATCTAACTCAATTTGGTTGATCAGATGAAAAAAAACTGTTTTGCTTAGGTGGCATGATCTCACACATTGATTTCCTTCACAAATCCATCTAATGGTTTCTCTTTGTGCCAAGTATCTAATACTATTCATTATGTGTGGTTAAGATCTTGCCAAGTGTCCAAATAAAACTTCTCTAACCTAATTTGGACATTTCACACTGTGATTTTGAAACCACTGCACTTAGTACGCTTATCGAGGTTACTATTCACTCCGAAAAAGTGCATAATAAACTTAGTACTGAAAAATCCTAAATATTCAACTGAGTCTAGTGGCGTAAACTATAACGTAATCTGACACTTCTAACTACCTCAAACAAATAAAAATCACATTTCTGGCACCATAGTGAGTGATAAAACTAAATATGTTGACATACTAGAACTTATGCGATTAGCCGATTCGTAAAAACTTATGGGGTTTTCACGAGATTTCTAATGTCTATAGAAATTCCACCATTGAATTTCTAGCGGGCTGTTACAGCAACTCTTCAATCATTGGTTGCCAAGGCACCCCATGACCAGTTCCTGCAAAAGAAACATTAGAAGTATCATCAAATATATTTACATCACTTAGAACACTTTCTAATGACAATTGTAAATCAGTGGAAGGAAGATTCAAGTGAAAATCCTCATCAAGGATATTTTCCAGAAAATTAACTTCCTGAACTTCTTCTAAATCCTGAAGTTACCTGCAAGTATTAAAGATATTCATCTCCTATGACATGTTTCCAAAACTCAATTTCAAAATTCCACTTATACAATTAATTAATGCATTAGATGTAGCAAGAAATGGTCTACCAAGAATTAAAGGAGCTTAGAAAGTAGATGGAGTCGACAAGTTCATATCAAGCACCATGAAACCCACAAGATACTAAAATTCATCAACTTGAACCAAAACATCCTCAACTATACCCCTAGGCATTTTTATAGATCTATGAGCAAGTTGCAAAATGATAGGTGTGGATTTCAATTCACCTAAACCAAGCTGTTCATACACAGTGTAAGGCAATAAATTGACACTTGAACCAAGATCCAACAAAGCGTGACCAATTTTTGAATTTCCTATCACTCAAGCAATTGTAGGTGCTCCAGGGTCCTTGTATTTAGGTGGTGTATTACTCTGAATGATAGCACTAACCTGCTCAAAAGGAAAACTTTCTTATGCACATTTAATCTTCTTTTCACAGTGCATAACTCCTTAAGAAATTTTGCATAGGCAAGAATTTGCTGAATAGCATCTAACAAAGGGATGTTAATCCTAACTTGCCTAAAAACCTCAAGAATTTCAGCGAGATGCTTATCTTTATGCAATGGAACTAATCGCTGAGGAAAAGGAGCAAGTATAGGACAATCAATTTTCTCATGCTCATCAAACACATGCTCTCCATCTTTATTAGAAGGGTTAGAAACCTTCTTACCAGAATTGTATGGCTCGTGCTGGATTGTCTACCACCTTACCGCTTCTTAAAGTAGTCATCGCTTTGACCAACTTTAAGTTAGGATCCTCACTTACTGCTTGCAGTTGATGAGGCTGCCCTTGTGGATTTGGTTGTGACTGTGCATGAAATTTACCCTTATCTTGGGTACTTAAAGAAGTAGTCAGCCTTGTGAGGGAACTCCTTATGTCATTAATTGCCAATGAATTTTGGTTGTTGAGTGTTGCTTAACCTTGCATAAACTGTTGCAAGGTGTTTGAAAGCTGTTGTACCGTCTCCTCAAGTCCTTTCTTTTGCATTGGAGGTGATTGAATTGTGAGTTGAGAGGGCCCCAGAGCCAAGGTTGCTGGAGCTACATGCTGGTCACCCCTCCAACTGAAATTTGGGTGGCTCCTCCATCCTAAATTGTAAGAATTAGAGTAAGGACCAGAATATGATTTTTATATCATGTTTACAGCATTAGATTGGTCCAACAATACTTCTTTAAAAGCAGGGATCGTGGGACATTCATTAGTTGAATGCCCATGATCCTTACATATGCTACACCTCTCAAAAAAGTTAGGGACAACATGCACTTCATTTACTTTCTTCAATTCCATGGCTTCCATTTTTTTAGACAACAAGGTTAATTTAGCACGCAAATCATCATCTTCCTTTAAAGTATATTTCCCATGACTAGACTCAACTTGCCTAAACCTATCATGCACATCAGTTGTGTCCCAAGATTGGGCATTTTCAGTAAGATAATCAAAATATTCAAATGCCTCCTTAGGCTCTTTGTCAAAAAATTCTCCATTACACATGGTTTGTACAAATTGGCGCATTTTAGGTGTCAAACTTTCATAAAAAAACTTATCAATTGCCAATTTTCATAACCATGATGAGGACAAGCATTTAAACGATCTTTAAACCTTTCCCAACTTTGATAAAAAGTTTCAGGATCTTTTTGGGTAAAGTTCATGATTTGTCTTTTAAGTGCATTTGTCCTGTGTATTGAAAAAAATTTCTTCAAAAATTCAGTTTGTATTTCCTACCATGTGCCTATAGTTCTAGGTCTCAACGAATTCAACCATGTTTTAGCTTTATCTTTCAAGGAAAATGGAAACAACTTTAGTCTAATAACCTCTTCAATGCAGGTCCCGTCCATGAATGTAGAACAAACCTCTTCAAACTCTTTGATATGCAAATAAGGGTTCTCAGATTCCATGCCATGAAAATGTGGAATTAATGCAATCATTCCAGGTTTGAAATTAAAATTGTTTGCATTCAAAGGTTGAATTATGCATGAGGGTGTGCTAGTTCTGACAAGTTGCAAATAATCTCTAAGTGTCCTGTTTTGATTTACCATTTCCCTATCATAATTCTCATTTTCAGTCATGGTGCTATGAGTGTCAGAAGATGATTCAAGAGAAAGAGATGCAGAGTTAAAAGATGATAATGATTATGTCCTAAACAATCAAGAAGTTTGGTCCCTAGTCCAACCAGGCATACAAACAAAAGTAGAAAATAAAGCAAAATGTAAGAAAAATAGAAAAAATAAATTAAAAATAAGAAAAATGTCACCCAAACTGTGAAGAGATTCACAGCACTACAAACGTCCTCTCGGCAAAAAGAGAATGCTCTGAAAAACACCAGTTGTCCCCAGCAACGGTGCCAAAAACTTGACTCAGTCTCAAATGTGTTCTTCCAAGTGTAGAAGTGTCAAGTTGTATCAAGGATAAGTCCAAGATCGTATTCCACAGGGACAAAGGGTTATCAAAGAATTTGTGACATTTTTGTTATAAACGATGTATCCACTATGAGAGATGAAAATAAATGTGAATTTATGTTTCTAAAATTACCAAGAACCAAGAGATTTAAGGAAAATGTGTAGAAGTTGAATTAAACTTGTAAGAAGCAATAAAACAAACGCTTGGGATGCAATTTTCACCCATTTCTAATTTGAAGTTGGATTTACCTCTAATTTCATTTTCTCTCAACCATTTTCTCATTCCAAGAGATTATGATCGGTTAATTAAACAATAAGCACACTTTTCAGTATAATCAAGGTGCTTGATAGATTTTATAACAAGTGTAAAAGTGAAAGAAAGCCATTAAAATCTTGTTACAAGTTCAAGCATCAATCGTGCCTTTATGTCTACGACTGATCAAGTTCAAGAACATAGAACTTTAATCCTTCCCATAGGTAAAATGAAATACAATCTATCAAGTTAATCATTCAAAATTCTATAACCTTGAAGAAAATCCAACCCAAAACAGTCATGAGTTACTCATTGAATCCCAAGCTAAAAATCTAGCATATCATTTCTAAATTAGCAAAATCCCCAAAAATGATGAACCCTAACATTTCAAGTTGCTGTATGAAAATAAATGCAGAAGAATAAAAATAACAAGCTGAACGATAATCAAAATGATTTAAAGAAAAGAAGTGCCGAAAACATCCAAATGAAAAATTGCAGGAAAAATAAACTACGAAACACAATATTCTGGAATCCCTTTAAGAAAGAACAAAGAAAACAAAAAAAAAATGAAAAGAAAAAAAATAAAAAGAGAGAGCAGCTTCCGTCCGCCCCAAATATGGAAAAAACAGAGAAAAAGAATAATAAAACTATGTCGCCTAAGGTCTGGAAGAACCACTAAGAACGAACTAAGGAAAACTGGAAAACGAAAAAGAAATAAAACCAAAAAGGAGAGCGAGAGCCCATGCCGTCTCCTTTCAGTCTGCAATAACCCCAGTAATTCCAAAATAAAAATTGAGAGAATCCAGAAAAAAATATCTCATGCCCGTTTGCACCCAAAAATTATGCCGAATGAAATTTTTTTGTAGAAAATCAAATTTGCCCCTCCATCTGTGTGAATTTCCTCTGCTTGGTCGTTCCAACACGTACTACGCGTGCCTTGCTTGAGATCGTGCGTGATCTGCTGTGGTCTCAGGTCATTGAGACCAAGCCTTCTGTCCACGCCCTGCGTTCCAGCACTTGCTGGTTTTTGGTTCCAGCGGAGTCTACCCAGCTTGAGGCCATGTGATGCCCCCAAATTCCGCTTGGGATCAAACGAACATCTGAAGCATCGGGACATGCAACACATGGTTACCTGCCCCCGTTCATGACATATAAGATGCAATATTCCTAACATGCATCTAGCATTATGCAATATTCGCAGCGGAAAATTTTTTTTTTTTTTTTAGCAATATTATGCACCAAACTTATAATATCCCAAATAGTTAAATCATAACCAAGCACACTTAACAAAATAAACATCTACGATTTCAGTACGAGTCTTAGAAGACTGTAACCTCAAAAATATGGGGGACTAGACTCCATATTTACATTAACAAAATACACTATTGAGGAAGTTCGTCGAGTAACTCGTGTAACTAGACTAACGAGGCCAGAATACTGTCCAAAAACTAACTATGGAAGCTGTAAGCTCTGCGTCATGTCTGTGGCGTCTAGTCAACCTCCTTCAGTCTACCAATGTCTGCTCCCTACTCTGATCTTGACACATCGCGTATCATTCGGGGGGAATGGTAGTTGGGACTACCATGGTAAGATTTGATTACAAATCTCAGTAAGTTAACAAGAAACTCCCACATAAGTTAATTATGAATGCATGACAGTAAAAGCATGAATGCATAATTAAAGTCGTAAGTAAGCATAGCATAACTTGACATATAGCATGACATAACTAACATAACTTGAACTTAAACGTAAACTGAACTTGACTTAACATGACATGAATTTGACCTTAAAACATAACATGGACTAGCAACATAACATGAACGTGAAACTTGAAACATAACATGGACTTGAAACATAGCATGAACGTGAACATGCATAACATAAACATGTACTTGAATTTAACATAAACCTTAGCATAACATGATATAAACGTGAACTTGAGACATAATGTAAACATGAACATAACATAATATGAACGTGAACTTGAACATAACATGTATTTGAATATAACATGATATGAACGTGAACTTGAAACATAACGTGAACATGAACATAATATAACATGAACATGACCTTGAACATAACATAAACATGAACATAACATGACAGAAACGTGAACTTGAAACATAACATGAGCATGGACATAACATAACATGAATGTGAGCTTGAATATAACATGATATGAACATGAACTTGAAACTTAACGTGAACATGAACATAACTTGTACGTGAGCATAACATAACATAACATGAACTTGATCTGAAACTTGACTTAACGTGGACTTGATCTGAAACTTATTCTTATCTCATGGGGTCACCATGATTGCTTATTCTTAACTTCTTGACATGAACTTGGAATCTTATTCAATAGACTTAATTAATAACATGACCATATGGGTGCTACACGGGTCCCCTAGAGCCGTGTGTCCTTGCCGATTACCGCATCACAACACAGGTATCTGCACCAGTTGTGAATGCGTTAATACGTACTCCACAGTTGTTGTGGCCCCACGTATTCTACGTGTCACAATTGTTATGTCTCACGTAGTGTATGCTCTACAGTTGTTGTGGCCCCATACTTCATGCTCCGTAGTTGTTGTGGCCCTATGAATACACGTTAAATAAAATATGGCACCATCGGCGTTAGTGCCTGGCGCGCTCTAGTGACCAGCTAATTAGGCTCCATTCGCAACCTGTTGATTGTACTTCGTCAACCCAGGGAATTTCACACCTATTTAGACACCCCAGCATGAACAAAGGAGTTCCACTAGGATATTACCCCATCCTAGCACTTAGGGTCGTGATTGATATGAATAACTTAACTTGAACGTGATCTGAAACTTGACTTAACATAAACTTGATCTGACTTATTTACTTAACATCACATACTTGCAATGGTGAATATTACATGATATGACATACATTTAACATATGACATACTTAACATGGCGTACTTATAACATAGCAATACATGACAGAATAGATTGTGTAACAGATAAATATTCGTGAAAGAATAAATCATGCATAACAGATAAACATGTAATGACGTGGCATGGCATGGCATATATGATAACATACATACATAAATTGTAGTTCTCTTACCCATCATACATACACAATAAACTGATAGTAAATTAGAAACTAATTACCTTGATCATCGCATTCTACGAGAATAAAGCACGAAACACGAGGAACTGTAAGAGGGTATTCTAAAAGTTAAAAATTTAATTATTAACAATTAGAAATATGAAAACAAGCTAACTTAGAGTAAAATTACCATTTTACCCTCTACATGTGGAAAATGACCATTTTACCCCTAACTTAAGGATTTCACATCCTAACTCCAAAAATTTTTAAAATTTACATTCCTCATGCAAATTTTGTCCTAAACTCAAATATCAAGTTAGAAAAATTTAAAACAAAACACAACTATGAAAAAAACACTATGGCCGAAACATCCATAGGCCATTTCTCTTGATTTTTGTTGCAATTCCTTCCAACTTCAAAACTCATGCTGAAACCAAAATTTTGCAACAAAGATCTTCCTATTCTAAGTTTACAACCATACTTAAAACATCCATTTAGAAAAAGCTAATAATCAACACCAAACTTTTTGTAAAAAGATTCAAACACTTAATCACAAGCTTTGACCCTAAATCAAAACATTTCCAAGAATTCCAAAAATCAAATCTTACTTCTAACATATTCATAACATAATTCTAAGATCAACCATGCTTTAAATCATCAAACTAAAGTCACCAAAATCACAAAATAACACTTGGATTTTTTGGTTTTACACTTAGTCCAAAAACAGAAACTTTTTCGTCAACTAGCTTTGATAAATCTCTTGATCAATGGTTTAAGAAGGTGAGATCTTCGAAATAAAGCATCACATGGTTTAAGAATGTGTCTTAAATAGGATCCTACCATCAAAATTAAAATCACATGGCTAAAAAAATCAATAAAGCATGGATCTAATACAAAAACATCAAATCTTAGGCCTAATCGAAATCCTCTTGCATAGAAAAATCATATCTTTGAAACTAATACTAAATATCTTCAAAATAAAATCCTAACATGAAAATAAGAGACTTAGGATCATCATATAAAAATATCAAAGCCTTTAGAATAAGATCAAACCTTGAAATATTCAAACTCTCTCCAAATAAAAATTGTTTTGCCACTTCCAGTTTTCAAGTTTCTAGATCTAAGAAAATATATCATCAAAAGTTTTAGTTATGCAACAAAACCTTAATGAACACTCTTAAAAACATACTAAAAACACTCCATAAAAATTTCTAACCAAGATATGTCCATTAGCTTGGTCAAAAACTCCAAAACATAACATACTCTCCAAATTCACGCCTAGAATGACCTTTCCATGGTTACAAATACTTTTGATCCACCCAATGACCATGAAATGATACAAATAATATATATACGGAAACTCTACTCAAATAGGAACAACTTTTATGAAGGAATCATCGTGTGAAAATACTTACAAAGGGTCAAAAATCGCCACGTAAAATGACATAGAAATCTGCCCGAGAGAGCACTTTTGGGTTTCTCTCTAAGTAATGAAAGGGAAGTAAGTGTGACTTGCACGACTCAAGACCTCTGTAGGGGGAAGATATGGACCTGAATGACCATTGATTAGAGGTAGATATGTGACATAAAGTGGAGAATAGAGAAGGGAAAGGACTACCTGCAGAAGCTGTGAGGTATGGAGATTGATGGGGTGGGTGTCTCCATCCAATCATGGCACTATTGGGTGCAGCCAAGGGTAGTGGATGGTCTGCCATGTGGGGGAGGAAACTTCTCCAAGAAGCCTTGCCAAGGTGGCCAAATTCGTGGGCCTTGGTGGGCCTCAACCAAATGGGCTTCAATTTGGGGTTTAAAGAGGATTTGGTTTGGGTTTGAGATGCTATCAAGCCCAAATCCAATTTTTCTTGGCCCAAACAAATTTCTAAGGTTTAAAAGGTTGGATAATGATGTCATAACAAGAATTTGAGAAATTAATAGCATATGGAAGTGATTTAATCAAGTGATTAAACACAATGATAGAAATTGGATCAAAAAGGGTTTGAAGGCCAACTTTAGGGTTTGGGGAAACCGTTTAGGGTTTCGGTTTCAACCAAGTTTTTGGGGTTTCAATTGAATTCCAATCATTTAGAGTTTCACTAGGATTGAAACCCTCTTTGATCTGGCTCAATTTGATTGATCAGATGAAAAGGGTTTTGCTTAGGTGGCATGATCTCACACCTTGATGTCCTTCACAAATCCATCTAATGGTTCCTCTTTATGCCAAGTATCTAATACTATTCACTATGTGTGGCTAAAATCTTGCCAAGTGTCCAAATAAAACTTCTCTAACCTAATTTGGACATTCCACACTGTGATTTTAAAAACACTGCACTTAATACGCTTATCGAGGTTACTATTCACTCCGAAAGAAAGCGCAATAAACTTAGTACTGAAAAATCCTAAATATTCATATTAACCTACAGTAAAAACCGTTTACTAAAACTCAATCCCAAAGTACCCCTATAAATAAATTCACAGTTTCGAACAACTGTTTCGTCCGAAATTATGAAAATTGGTTATTGTGCTATAAAATCCTAAATATTGAACTGAGTCTAGTGGTGTAGACTATAACGTATTCTGACACTTCTAACTATCTCAAACAATTAAAATCTTATTTCTGGCACCATAGTGAGTGATAACACTGATTATGTTGACAGACTAAAACCTGTGCGATTGATCGATTCGTGAAAACTTATGGAGTTTTCATGAGATTTTTAAAGTCTATAGAAATTTCACTGTTGAATTTCTAGCGGGCTATTACAGGCCAAGCCCTCTTGTGCTGGGTCTCCATGCCTTGAGGCCAATTGTGCCTTGCCTTTTCCCTTGCAGGTTTGGTTTTGGGACCACCATTTTCTTTCCAAAAATGCCCTCTAAAATATGTGTTAGCATCCTGAGGGATAAAATTGATATATTAATTCTTATGTGGCTTAAGAGCAGCATTATAGCTCATTTTAAGTGTAAAATATTAGAGTTTATCAATTGACTAATCAACTGCATAATCAAGTACTTAACTCATTTTTGGTTAAATAATTTAATCACTTAGCAACTTAATTATGCAATTTTGACACTTTATCAGTACTTCCAAGCGTTCGGGTGGAGCTACGCCAGAGTCAACTCGAGCAAATGAGAATGTCCGATATGGGACTGCAAAAGGGGAGCCCTAACCCCGTTGGAGAACATAATGGAGTACATAGCCACTTTCTCGGCAAATCCATCTGAATCCACAACCCTCTACCAGGGACAACTCAATGGTAAGGCCATTGAGGCCGTGGCCTAAGCCCTTATCCTATGTAAGGTCCCCAAAATTAAAAATAAGGTGTTTGTATTGAGGCCACATTTTAAGATCTTTCTAAATTGAGGTATAAAATTTGCATTGAGGCCACGTTTTAAGTTGGTCTATTAAATATAAATTCATAAAAATTTATTTAAAGATTTTAAATAAAATCTCATTTTATTAAAAATTTTGAAAATATTCCATATAATAACTTATATTTTATTGTATTATAACTACGAATGACTAACTTAAATTTCGCCTTAAGTCTCAATTTGTATTGAGCTGCCCCTACCCTCTGCCTGGACCTTGGTCTCTCTAGGCTAGAATAGTTGAATATCCCGAAAGAGCTATGCACAACCTCAATGTCCACCTGGGAAATGGATGATGACCAATGGTATCTGTGACGCCCCCAAATTCCGTTTGGGATTGAACGGACATTTGAAGCGTCGAGACATGCAACACAAGGTTACCTGCCCCCGTTCATGACATATAAGATGCAATGTTCCTAACATGCATCTAGCATTATGCAATATTCGCAGCGGATAATTTTTTTCTTTAGCAATACTATGCACCAAACTAAAAATATCCCAAATACTTGAAACATATTTCATACATAAAAACATACTAAAAAGCCGTGATCACCACACTAGTCCAAAATGGTTGTGATCAAAAGAATACTTGAGATACAACTCCAAAAGTACAAGTATTAACCTAAGTTAAATACTATACCATCATCAACATCGCACCGTGGCCTAGTCGACCGTATTCAGTTGGTCAGATTCCAATTCTCCTTTGGGTCCTGTAACAAGATCTACCATTCGGGGGGAATGGTAGTTGGGACTACCACAGTGAGATTTGATTACAAATCTCAGTAAGTTAACATAAAACTTATACACAGGTTAAAAATGCATGCATGGCAGTAAAAGCATAAATGCATAATTATAGTCATACATAAACATAGTATAACTTGACATATAGCATGACTTAACCAGAACTGAAACGTAAACTGAACTTGACTTAACATGGCATGAACTTAAGCTTAACACATAACATGAACAATCAACATAACATGAACGTGAAACATAACATGGACATGAACATAACATAGCATGAACGTGAGCTTGAACATATCATAAACGTGAACATAACATGATGTGAACATGAACTTGGAACATAACATGAACATGAACATAACATGTACGTGAGCATAATATAACATGAACTTGATCTGAAACTTGACTTAACATAAACTTGGAATATTATTCAATTGTCTTGATTAATAACATGCGTTAATACGTACTCCACAATTGTTGTGGCCCCACGTATTCAAGTAACATAAAACATAATACGTACTCCACAGTTGTTGTGGCCCCACGTATTCTACATGTCACAATTGCTGTGTCTCATGTAGTGTATGCTCCACAGTTGTTGTGGCCCCATACTTCATGTAACATAAAATATAATACGTACTCCACAGTTGTTGTGGCCCCACGCATTATAAGTAACATAAATATAATACGTACTCCACAGTTGTTGTGGCCCCACGTATTCTACATGTCACAATTGCTGTGTCTCATGTAGTGTATGCTCCACAGTTGTTGTGGCCCCATACTTCTTGTAACATAAAATATAATACGTACTCCACAGTTGTTGTGGCCCCACGCATTATAAGTAACATAAATATAATACGTACTCCACAGTTGTTGTGGCCCCACGCATTATAAGTAACATAACATAAATATAATACGTACTCCACAGTTGTTGTGGCCCCACGCATTATAAGTAACATAAATATAATACGTACTCCACAGTTGTTGTGGCCCCACGCATTATAAGTAACATAACATAAGATATAATACGTACTCCACAGTTGTTGTGGCCCCACGCATTATAAGTAACATAACATAAATATAATACGTACTCCACAGTTGTTGTGGCCCCACGCATTATAAGTAACATAAATAAATAATACGTACTCCACAGTTGTTGTGGCCCCACGCATTATAAGTAACATAACATAAATATAATACGTACTCCACAGTTGTTGTGGCCCCACGCATTATAATAACATAACATAAATATAATACGTACTCCACAGTTGTTGTGGCCCCACGCATTATAAGTAACATAACATAAGATATAATACGTACTCCACAGTTGTTGTGGCCCACGCATTATAAATAACATAACATAAATATAATACGTACTCCACAGTTGTTGTGGCCCCACGCATTATAAGTAACATAACATAAATATAATACGTACTCCACAGTTGTTGTGGCCCCACGCATTATAATAACTAACATAAATATAATACGTACTCCACAGTTGTTGTGGCCCCACGTATATACGTAACATAAAATATAATACGTACTCCACAGTTGTTGTGGCCCCACGTATTATACGTAACATAACATGTCTTATCTTTCTTAATGCATGAGATATTAATTAATATCATATACTTTTCTAACATGGCGTATACTTGTAAATGACACAATATGATTTAATCATAACATTTCATGGCATACTTAACATGGCATACTTATAACATACATCATTGTATGATAGAAAAGATTATGTAACAGATAATTATTCATGAGAGATTAAATCATACGTAGCAGATAAACATGTAATGACATAGCATGACATGGCATATACGATAACATACATACATAAATTGTAGTTCTCTTACCCATCACACATACACAATAAACTGATAGTAAGTTAGAGGCTAACTTACCTCGATCGTCGCGTTCTATGAGAATAGAGTGCGAAACACGAGGAACTGCACAACAGCTGGAAGAGGAACACTCAAGTCCTTAAGATTTTCACTTCTGAACTCAATTGTCATATTATGAGCACTTGCAACACCACGGCAACTTGAGGTTTCACTATACCCAGAAGAGATAATTTGACTTCATAAAAGCCTTTGCACTAAAACAAGTTCATTAAAATTATCAATAATAACCAACAAACAATTCCTTTCTCAATCCATATACTCTTAGCCATAGTCAACCACAAGATGACACCAGTCACCCCAGACTATAATCCATAACACCACTGCTTCGGGACACTGTCATACAGTTTCCCAACACTACACCATGCTCTACACTTCTCTGTTACGCCATCCAACCCTTCGTGACACGCCATCCGGTGTTTCACGACTTAATACAGAGTACACTCACGTGAACTCTCTTCCATCCACACTACAAAACCCATCACTGCGATACACGTCTCACAGTGCATCGCTACGCGACACGGAGTACGCACTACGCGTACTTCCTTCGCTACAACACTCATCAACACGATGCACATCACACGATGCATCGCCATACAACACGGAGTACACTACATGCGTACTCCCTTCCTTCTACGACACACATCATTACAGCGCACGTCGCGCGGCGCGTCGCTGCATTACACAGAATACGCTACACGCGTATTCTCTTCACACAACCCGCCGTATCACATCTACGGCATCCATCTCACGCCTATACTTCACAGCACAGTCCACAAAATACACAATCAAACTCAACACTTCACAACCACACTTCCCTTCACAACTACGCAACGAACTCCACAAATACAACTACACAATTCACAAACCAACCAACTAACTATTTTAAACGTAAAATAACTAGAGATAGAAGGTTATACCATCGACGGGATAACCCGTGCGTCGCTCGTTGTTCGTCACGAACATGCGTCGGAGGAGCGTACGTGGCGGTACGGTGTCTGTCCACCACATAAAGTGGTAGTTTGGGCTTGAGAAAGGCTAGGCGTGGTCTTGGAAGACTCACGGTCGCCTCGTGGTGGTCAAAGGTGGCGGAGCACGGCGGCGTCACGCCGTGAATAGTAACTCCGAACGGTGAGCGGAGGAGACGCGAGGTAGCGAAAAGCCATAGAACTTCATGGAAAGCTAGGGAAAGGTAAAGGAACATGTGGTGGAGCTGTGGTGGTGAGGTGGTGGTCGGACGGTGGCTAACGGCGGCGGATCGGCCGTTTGAAACCATTTTTGGCCTTGGAGAGTGAGGGAGAGTGTGAGCTCTACGAAGCTCCGTTGGCCATGAAATTTCTTGGAGAGGTTCATGAGGATGAGAGGAACAAGATGGTGGTGGTGAAACACCACGGGTGGCCGTGTACGGCGGCGCACGGTGGTGCAACCGAACGGGTGTTTTGAGAAACCCATATGAAAAAAGTGAGAGTTTGGGAAAAAGAAAGACATGGGGAGGAAGCCCTTGATGTGGTGAATCCAATGGTGGTGCTTGGTGGCTGATTTGGCCGTGTATGGTGGTCCAAAATGGTGAAAACCTTAAAAACCCATTTGTTTGGAGGCGAGAGTGGCGGCTAACGGTGGCTCGGATGGAGGTGAAACTTGGAGGGGATGTTCACCGGTGAGAGGGGAAGAAATCTGGGTGGGTGGTGTAGTCCACGCCGCCGGCGAGCGGCGGTTCTGGGCGGAGAAAGAAATCGGCAACAGGGGAGAAAACAGGGCAGGGGCAGCAACTTCCGGCGGCTCTCGGAGACTAACGGCTGGTCCGATGGCTCTGAAAATTGGAGGGGATGAACTTTGGTGAGAGAGGAAGAGAATGGCGGGGACGGTGTACGACACCTCCACCGGACGGCGGAGAAACGGGCGGTCAAAGGGGCGGCGACGGTAATGAGACAAGAAGGAAGAGAACGGTAAGAGAGAGAGAAGGAGAGGCCGGTTTAGTACACCACCGGCGTGGTTGGACTCGCCGGAGGGAGGGGGAGAGGCCGGAGTGGGAGGTGGGGTCCGGCGGCCGGAGGTGGCGCCGGCTGGAGCTCAAACCCGAACGGCAATGGTGGAGAGTTCACGCATCCGTCGGCCAAAGAGAGAGAAAGGGAGAGAAAAAAAGAAAATAAAAAGAAAAAGAGAAAAAGTGAAGAGAAAAAAGGTAGGGCCAGAGTATATCGCTTCAATTCTACATTTCGGGATCCTCAAATAAACCAACAGTGAGTTAAAACACTGATTAAAAACGCTTAAATGTCTTATTTTAAATAAAACACTTTAAATAAAACACTATGATGAATTAAGGTAGAATATTATTTTATAAACTAAAATTTATAAAATAATATTTCTTCATCATTATATAAAAATGATAAAGTACCGTTAATTAATCAAAGTGCATAAAACACTTAAATTTAAATAAGAATTTTCAACGTAAAATTAAACCTCTTAATATCTTAAAACAATTAAAATATTTAATCTAAATAAATATCCACAATTATAATATTTTCATAACTCATTAAATTATTATAATTGTGCTACTTTAAAAACAAGCTTATTTAATACTTTGAAATTCGATGGATAAGATCCGGAAAAACGCCATCGAGGTACAACGCTTAGGATAAAACTGTTATGATTTTACAGCTGTCGGTGAAGAACAAATTACGTGATTTACGAAAAAGATAATCTATACGCGTGATTCCAGATGAGGGTAAAGACAAGAGAGATGTGATTGCTGTCGGGAAATAATCCAAAACTGATAATTTTAGCGGGCTGTTACAGTATCCCTCAAAATACTACCCCATTTTCTTGAGTGCTAATCGGAGACCGGAGAGGGGGGTTTCACACGAAGGAGGAATAAGGAATGGTAACACAACAAAAGGTAGAGAGTCGACAGTTTGGACCAGGCATTTAAAGGGATTGCACAATTGGTTGCATGGGCTTCGATGCAAAGACGGCCAATACCAAACATAAGGGCAATTTGGAAAAATAATAAAGAAGTAACATTTAATTCCCGCCGCTAGCACAACACAAATTGATGGGATAACTGGAATGGATATTTCTTTGCAACTGGCCTGATCGGGTCACGATAGATGTGGGGAGGGCCCCAACCCAAACAACGCATGAGAGGGTATTATCGCATTAAATGCGTCGGCATGATATGCGAGCGAAAATCCTGACAAGAGATTCAATTGTCGACAAGGGGCTGCCCCATTAAATGCGATAGCATGAAAAACTGAGAAAATAGAACCCTAAAAGGGGGAAATAGGAAATAGAAGAGGACATGTTACACACATTCGGTATCTCTCTCTAACTCTCCATAGCTTCTCTTGCTTCCAGGCTCCCTTTAGAGAATTTTGACTTTGGCATCGGAGGTAACATGACTTCCCTCGCCCCCCTTTCTTCCTCCCTCATAGATACGAGAGCGCCGTCGTTGACTAGCGACTACAAAACACCACCAACAGTATATGAAAAAATAAAAGCATAAAAAGAGTAATTTTTTTTCTAAGCAAGCAAATTATCATTCAAATAAAGGAAAACCAAGATACATGATGAGGGGGTGGGCTTCCCCAACAAACATCCTATTACAATAGGCATAATGCAAGAGTGAAGGAAAAAAAAAGAGAAAAAGTAGGTCTTAGAACCAAATACTTGGTCCCCACTTAGACACTACAAAGAGAGTGCCTTCTTTAAAGATGGTTTTTTACAATTCGCATGTCTATGCAAGCTATTCAGCCACCGTTGGAGGCGGTGGAAGCTAAAGGTGCACTGCGCTTTATAGTCTTGAGATGTTTCTTGGAGAGACCCGTATTCCTTTCTTCAAGACCATTAGTTAGGAAAAGCAGAAATATAGGAGAAAGAACGGCATCGAAAGGGCTAGACTGCGGTGGACCATCTTTCTTCACACGCACCTATGGTGGCACGTGGAGACTACGTGCCGATGATTGTGAAATGAGGTGGGGCAGATCTGAAAGATCTTGAGGTGGAGAATCTACTAGTGCAATGTGTGTAATTGACGAACTCATTAAAATGCGGTAGCGCGTTAAAACCACGTTCGGGACAAGCGGTGCATGAAGGTCACACGTCGCGCCGCAATTCCTCTTTGCCCCGATAGATTGGCATCTGTAGAGTTGCGTGGTAGGGCACATGTAGACTGGTGGTCGCCGAAGTGTGGTAGATCTGACCAAAACCTAATCGGTGGAAATGATAGAAAAAACACTACCATGAAAGCATATACACTAAGCAGTATTGGAAAAGGAGTGGAGAGGAGGTGAAAACACTTGAAAAAGACAGGGTTTTTTCTAAAGAAAAGGAGGAGCTTCTCTTTCTAGAAGCCAACCCTAAGCAATGCCCTATCCATGCATAAAAAGAGTAATTTACTTGTGGATAGTGATATCATTTAGGGCTTGTTTGGTTGTAAGACTCAACTCAACTCAGTGCAGTCTAATTTTAAGTTGAGTCTAACATCCAACTCTCAAATTATTGAACTCATCTTAACTCAAAATCTCTTTATACATTGGACCCATAACCTTTTTTAACTTCTCATAAATATCTATAAACTCATCTTAATATCTAAACATATCTAAACTCATTTTAGTTAGGCCCTATAAAACTCACTCCACCTTCTCAACTTATTACTATTTATAAAGAACTCAACTCATTTCAATTCAGCTCCACATCCAAATGAAGCCTTAGTTGTGGTACAAGTGAGAGAAAATGAAATCGTATCTACATTGTCAGGATTAGAGAGTACAAAGGTCCACACAATTTGTACGTGAATCTCGCTTTGCATATCCTTCGGAAAATAACTTGGTTGTTACTCATCTTCGTCCCTGGACTACACCAATAATGAGGTAAATGACAAAATTTCAGAAGTGATATGATTTAGTTTGGTTTGGATTTGAAAAGTATTTCATTTCATCTTATCGTTAAGTTGTTATAATTTTTTTAATTTTACAATAAGCAATTCAATTTTTTCAAATTTTAATTTAATTTTTTTTAAATCTAAGATAATAATAATATTAAAAAATAATATTTTCTTCAACTTTTATTTTCTACCTAAAATCATCTTAATCTCTGAATCTAAATTAGTCCTAATTAATTGTGGTACAAGCGAGAGAAAACGAAATCCTATCTACATTGTCAGGATTAGAGAGTACAAAGGTCCACACAATTTGTATGTGAATCTCGCTTTGCATATCCTTTGGGAAAGAACTTGGTTGTGATTCATCTTCGTCACTAGACTGCACCAATAATGAGGTAAATGACAAAATTCAAGAAGAAAGGCGCCCAAATATTGATTCACCTGGGAGCATAAAGACCACAAAAATTCTTTAAATCTTTAGTGTTGTCGATTGTGTGTGTACCTCCCACAGGAACTAAATTGTAGTCGCTCTAATCTCCTAGGCTGAATGCGTGGATGGAAATTAGTCCCCAAAAAAGTTGGATATATGTTTTTCTCATAAACTATACACTATTTCATAACTAATTGAAAATTATTTAATAAAATAATAGTTTTTTATTTTTTTATATTTTTTTAAATTTGTTGAATTTAAATTTAAAAATAATATTATTTTATGATAAAATTGTAAAGGAGCTGTGAATTAGTGGTATGTTATTGTTGATTACAATTTTATTGTTTCTATCCGCTGAAAGTCTTGGGAGGATGGCGGAAAGGTGGCTAAGCACAATTCTCTCTTGTAGGGATGTAATCACTTTAGTTTGATCCAGTTTTTTATAAAATTTGGGACTGAACCGGTATGAATCGGTTTTGGATTTTCAAAAACCGATTTCGCACCGGTTACCCTCCTAAACCTATTCTTCCGGTTTTACCGGTTCCAATTCAGTTTTTTGATATACTATATACTATATTATATAATATATATTATAGTATATAATACTATAGTTGTGATGACCCGTTTTTATGTGTATTTTCACTGAAGGAATATTTTAATTTAATTAAATATTTTATAGTGCTTTTATTTTAAATTATCGAGTTTTAAATGGATTTTATTGGCTGTTGGATTTAAATTGTGATTTAATTTATTTTGGCTTGTTTTTGGTTTTAAAAATTTAAATAATTGGTTTTTACTAGTTATTTATTTTATTTTAGCTTATTGATGTGTTTAAAATATTTTATTGGTGTTTATTTATTTATTTGATGTAGTGTTAATTTATTTTAATCGTTTTATGTTTTTACCGTTTTCGGCTGATCAGTTTTTGGACTTCCGACGTGAGGACTGGACCTCATTAATTTCCTTCATCTTTTCTTTTCCTCTTCTTTTTCTTTTTTCCTTTTTTCTTTTTTCTTTTTCCTTTTTTTCCCTCTCCCGTTCGGCTCTCTCTCTCTCTCCCCGCGTCCCTCTCTTTCTCTCTCTCTCCTCACCCACGCCGGAAAGCCTTCCCGCCCAGGCCCGCCGTTCGCCGGCGTCGTGCCCGACGCCACCCCTGCCGGTCGACTCCCCTCCGGCCGGTGATCATCCCCTCCGACTCCCAGCCCCAACCGGCCGGCCGTTTGGCCGGAAAAAGCCCAACAAGCCGCACGGCTTGAGGCCCGATCCGCCGCCGTCGCTCCACCTCCGGCCACCACCTCTTCACCACTTCTTCCCCTACTCCTTGCCGACCTAACCCACCCATCCCCGGCCTCAAACGGTCACCGGAGCGGCTCCCACGAGCTCAACTCCGATTTGCCCTTTTTCCGCCCCTACCGGCGTTTTCGCCGCCACCCACGGCCAAAACTCACTTCCACTAGCTTCATAAACATCTCTAGACCATTCCCTATCAATTTGGTGTCTTGGTTTGTCCCCGGTCAAAAGTGGGTATTTTGCGACCCACGGGAACAGTGCATTTGCACTGTTACGTTGCTTTCGCATCGCCGTTCGCTTCGCGCCGAACCTTCTAAAAATCCTATATAGCGCTGTAAGTATTTTCCAAACGCTACTTTTAGATTTAAATGTATTTTACTCTTTCAATAAATTATTTGGTTGGTTCGCTGATTCCGGACTGAGTCCGAGGAGTTCGGGGGTCGGATGGATGGAGGACGGAGTTGCTTGATTTGTTGTGCTATGGTTGAATTTATTTGTCGAGCATTGAAATTGGCATTTACATGATGCATGCACTTGTATTTTATTTTATTGGAAAAATCATGTTTTATTGGCGTAAATGATTTTTGGGAGTGTGCGTATCACGAGCCCAAGCCGGGATGGGTTATTATCTCGGTGGAGCTCCTCTGGTCACTCGGGAGTGGATAATACTGAGTGACATCCCCTGGGTTGTCGCCGGGCGACGACCGGATCGCACGATACGGTAACGCTGTCGTGTCGACTCCGTGGTCCTTTTAGTGGCGGGGACTAGAGGATGGCCTGGCCAGGTACGCGCGAGTTGGAGGCGCGAGTCTGGGCATCGCTCGTGTAGGTGTCACACGCGTAGACGTTACCTGCGGTGTGGCACAGAGCCAGAGTGTGCGGATGATCCCTAGGGGAGATCATGGTGCATGCATAATTGGTTGGTTTTCATGGTTTTCGGATATGGGCCATTTTCTGGGAAAATGGCGATGGTCTTGTGATCCATTTTCGGGGAAAATGGTGGTTTGGGCCATTATCTGGGATAATGGCGAGGCTTGGTTTTAAAGGTTATGTTTTTAAGCCAGTTGGGTTTTTGGCGTGCGTGGAAAATATGATTTATGAGTTTTGGAGCATTGACATTCATTCATACTTGTTGTTTGAGTTTAATATGCTTTTATCTAGTGGTGTTTGGATTTTACTTACCTGCGGCACCATTTTTGGTACCGTAGATTTTGATGCAGCGTTCGAGGAGGAGGAGGAGGCTGAGCCCGAGGATACGGCTCCGCCGGAGTTCTGATTTGAAGTTATGCTTTGTACTTAGTTTTAAAACAATATTTATATCATGTAATATTTTATTATGTGCCTTTGAACCGTTTGTATTTTATTTAAAAAAAAAATTCTGGTACTTAGTATTTGACTTTGCTATCCGCTGCGTATCTTCTTGTGCACATTTGTCGCTTGCACACACTTGGCACTCTTCGATAGGGTGGTGACCCGTGATGTCACCATCCGGGCGCCTCGAATTCCCCGTTTTCCGTACGTGGGGATTTTGGGGGCGCCACAGGTGGTATCAGAGCGGTTTGGCTCTGGGTAAAACCACATGTCCCATAGGAGAGGTACCAGAATGTTTTTTTTTAGTTGTGTTTTAAAATTTATTTTAAGTAATATTGCTTTTTGACGTGGTTTAGTTGTTTTGAATTTATTTGAGCTTGTTTGGTTGTTTTATTTAATTAGTTATGTTATTGCTGCTGATTTGTTTTTGTTTTCTTGTTATGTGGATTGGTTTTGGTTTGGTTTTATGTTATTGGTTTTATTTTTTTTTTTTAAAAGGGGGTCAAAGGTTGTGGTGGCAGGTAAAATGGTGAGACCGAGGAAATCTACACAAGGGCCACGGGATGATACACAGAGAGATGACTCCATTGCCCAAGCTATACGGCAAATGACAGAATTTATGCAGCAAAATTTTAGGCCTCAGCAAGGAGTGCCTAGCCCACAACCTGGAGGTCCTTGGCCGCAACAAGGAGGACCTTGGCAGCAAGGAGGGGCTTGGCAACAAGGAGGGCCTTGGCAACAAGGAGGGCCATGGCTGCTACCAGGAGGGTCCAGTGGAGGAGTGCAAGCGGGGTGCACGTATGAGCGCTTTCTGGCGCATAGGACTCCCCACTTCACTGGAGACGAGGATCCACTACAAGCTGGAAAGTGGATCAAGGACTTGGAGAGGACTTTTGAGGTATGTGGTTGCACCGAGGCGCAACAAGTTCTCTACGCCAGCTATCTGTTACAAGGCACTGCTTTTGATTGGTGGGATACCAAAAGAATAATGCTGGAGTCAGAATTGGGGTCTTTTGCCGCGGTGACTTGGCAGCGCTTCAAGAAGGAATTTAATAACCGCTTCTTTCCCGCTTCTGTAAGGCGGCAAAAAGCAAGAGAGTTCTCACACTTGGTCCAAGGGAGCATGACCGTGGAACAGTACTCCCGAAGGTTTGTAGAACTTGGGAAATTTGCTCCCCACCTCATCGCCACAGAGGAGATGCAAGCTGAGCGTTTCCAGGAGGGTCTACGCCCCGATATACGCCGGTTGGTAGTCAGCCACCGGATATCCACCTTTCAGGATTTAGTGGATGTGGCCACCCTCGTGGAGCGGGAGAATAATTTGAGTATGGGTTCCCCTCCGGGACATAAAAGGCGAAGTTTTACTGGAGAAGGAAGTAGCTCTGGATCGCCTCAGAAAATTGTTCAGCGGTCTGGAACTCGACCACAAGCTGCCTCAGGAGTGCGTATAGGAGGTCGGATGCCCGTTTGCATGAGGTGTAATAGAGCTCATACGGGTGAGTGCACTTTGGGTGGAGCTCGATGCTATAATTGTGGCCAGCAGGGACACTTTGCCCGTGAGTGTCCTAATACAGTTCAAGGAAGCCGTGGAGGTCGACGTGGTGGAAGAGCTAATCAGAGACAAGTAGCACAGGCTCGAGTGTATGCTCTTACCCCTGGAGAGGTGGATGATGAGGCACCAGCGACCCACGATGCTGGAGTGATTACAGGTATGGTTCTAAATTAACTAATTTTTGGATTTGATGTTTGGTGTGGTTTGATGTTTGTTTGTTTCGGATTTTGTGGGTGTATGTGTTTGGTTCAGGAAGAGTTCGGTTATATGACTTTTATGCTTGCACATTGTTTGATTCGGGTGCATCTCAATCATTTGTGTCTTCTACGTTCGCTCGGATATGTAATTTGGTTACGGGACCCCTACCAGGATCGTTAGTGGTGAGTCTTCCGAATGGTGAAATGGTTTGTTGTTCTAAAGTTGCGTTGGGTTGTCCCTTGGATTTTGGTGGTAGGACCCTTGATGCCGACTTGGTGGTGTTCAAGTTGTTGGGATTTGATATTATTCTCGGCATGGATTGGTTATATCGGTATTGTGCAAGTATAAATTGCAGAAGTCGGGTAATCAGTTTTCAACTCCCAGATGGTGGTTGTTTAGAGTTTATGGGAAGTAAATTAAAAGAGAAGCCGATGGTTATATCGGCAATTCAAGCGAAGAAAGATATTGCTTGTGGGGCGGATGCCTTTTTGGTTCAAGTGGCGTCTACGCCAATTGGGAACAAGTCCTTGGCAGATTTTCCAGTGGTAGGAGAATTTCCCGATGTGTTCGTAGATGATTTGCCGGGGTTACCTCCAGTCCGCGAGTTGGAGTTCGCTATCGATCTAGAACCCGGGGCGGCTCCTGTGCATAAAGCCCCTTACCGTATGGCACCAGCCGAGTTGAAAGAGTTGAAAGCCCAGTTGCAAGAGTTGGTCGACAAGGGGTTTATCCAGCCAAGTACTTCGCCATGGGGTGCACCAGTTTTATTTGTTAAAAAGAAAGATGGCACTCTTAGAATGTGTATTGATTATCGAGAGCTTAATAAAGTGACAATAAAGAATAAGTACCCTCTTCCAAGAATTGACGACTTATTTGATCAGCTTCAAGGAGCGGCTATCTTCTCGAAGATTGACTTGAGATCGGGATATTATCAGCTGCGAATAAGAGATAGAGATGTCCCCAAGACTGCTTTTAGATCAAGATATGGGCATTACGAGTTCAAAGTGATGCCTTTTGGGTTGGCTAACGCTCCTGCAGCTTTCATGGATCTGATGAACCGGGTTTTTCGACCTTATCTGGATTCTTTCGTAGTGGTTTTTATTGATGATATTTTAGTTTATTCCCAGAATGTTGACGAGCATGCTTATCACCTTCGCTTAGTGCTTGGGAAGTTACGAGAGCACCAGTTGTACGCGAAGCTTAGCAAATGTGAATTTTGGCTGGAAGAAGTCAGATTTCTCGGGCATGTAATTTCCCAGGACGGTGTGGCAGTTGATCCCAGTAAGGTGGAAGCTATTTTATCATGGCAGCGTCCATCGACTGTGCGCGAGATCCGAAGTTTCTTGGGACTTGCTGGATACTATAGAAGATTCGTGGAGGGATTTTCCCGATTATCCGGTCCTCTCACCGCTTTGACTAGAAAGAATGCAGAGTTTGTTTGGTCAGACAAGTGCGAGAGGAGTTTCCAAGAATTGAAGAACAGATTGACAACTGCGCCAGTTTTAGCACTTCCAAAACCGCTTGAGCCGTTTGTTGTTTTTAGTGATGCATCTAAATTTGGTTTGGGGTGTGTTCTCATGCAAGGAGGACGGGTCGTGGCTTATGCGTCTCGTCAACTGAAAGACCACGAGAAGAATTACCCGACACATGATTTGGAATTGGCCGCAATAGTGTTTGCCCTTAAGATTTGGCGACACTTTTTATATGGAGCAGTTTGCGAGATCTACACCGATCACAAGAGTCTGAAGCATTTATTTTCTCAGAAGAATCTCAACATGAGGCAAAGGAGATGGTTAGAGCTAATAAGCGACTATCAGTGCGAGATTAAATACCACCCAGGAAAAGCAAATGTAGTTGCAGATGCCTTGAGCCGGAAGTCACATTTAGAGGATGAAGCTGAATCTTCTGGAGTGGATTCTTTACTTTGCGGGTTGAGAAGGCTCCTTATTGGAAGTTCGCAGCAAGAGGAAGTGATATCTTCAATTCTTGATATTCGGGTAATTGATTTTGAAGAATTGAAGACTCTTCAGAGAAAAGATCCGAAGCTGTTGGACATTAGAAAAAGGGTCAGAAAATCTAGAGGGCCGTTGCACTACAGTTTGGATAAAGATGGGATTCTTCGATTCCGAGATCGTAGAGTAATTCCTAAGGACTCGGAATTTAAGGAGCGAATTATGACGGAGGCTCACGCGGCTCCCTATTCCGTTCATCCGGGTAGCACCAAAATGTATCGGGACTTAAGGAAAAATTATTGGTGGGAAGGAATGAAGAGGGATATTGCCTTGTATATTGAGAGATGTGGCACTTGCCGTCAAGTCAAGGCCGAGCATCAAAGACCAGCAGGTTTGCTCCAGCCTCTACCTGTTCCTGAATGGAAATGGGATGACGTCTCTATGGATTTTGTAGTGGGCTTACCGAGGACTCCCAGTGGAAAGAACTCAGTTTGGGTAATTGTTGATCGACTGACTAAGTGTGCTCATTTCTTACCGGTCAATAATGCGGATTCTCTGGGAAAATTGACCCGCTTGTATGTAAAGGAAATAGTGAGACTACATGGGATACCCAAGAGCATAGTGTCGGACAGAGATCCAAGGTTCACCTCCCATTTTTGGAAGAGTTTGCAGGCGGCTTTAGGTACTAAATTAAAGTTTAGTACTGCTTATCACCCCCAGACAGACGGCCAGTCAGAGCGCACGATTCAAACTCTTGAAGATATGTTGCGAGCGTGTGCTTTAGATTTTCAAGGAAGTTGGGAGAATCACGTGCCACTCATAGAATTCGCGTATAATAACAGCTTCCATGCATCCATCCAAATGGCTCCTTATGAAGCTCTGTATGGTAGAAAATGCAGATCACCCTTATGTTGGGATGAAGTCGGGGAGAAGAAAATAATTGGACCCGAGATAATACAGGATATGCAAAATCAGATTCAGATTATAAGAGATAACATGGCTGCAGCGCAAAGTCGTCAAAAGAGTTACGCGGATACCAGGAGGAGAGAATTGTCTTTCGAACAAGGCGATTGGGTTTATCTTAAGGTCTCTCCCATGAAAGGAGTTAAGCGTTTTGGGAAGAAGAGAAAGCTGGATCCAAGATATGTTGGACCTTTTCAGATTTTGGAGAAGGTAGGGTCCGTCGCTTACAGAGTTGCTTTGCCAGAATATTTTGGGGATATATACAATGTCTTCCATGTATCGTCTTTAAAGAAGAGTTTTGGACAACAAGAGCCACGTTTTGTCGACCCAGAGAATATTCAGTTGCAACCGGACCTTACTTATGAGGTTGTTCCATCGCAGATCATGGATTGGAAGGAGCAACAGTTAAGGTCTAAAACGATATATCTGGTTAAGGTGGCCTGGGGAGATCCGTTAGCTCAAGATTTCTCCTGGGAGCGAGTAGTGGACATGAGGGAGCAGTACCCCTACTTGTTCGAGTGATGACGGTACGTTTTTTTTAATCTTGGTTGCAGTCGGTTTTATGTGGAATTGTATGGCTTGTTTCAAGTTGGTGTTCGGACCTGCAAATTTCGAGGACGAAATTTGTTTTAAGGGGGGGAGGATGTGATGACCCGCTTTTTTGTGTATTTTCACTGAAGGGATATTTTAATTTAATTAAATATTTTATAGTGCTTTTATTTTAAATTATCGAGTTTTAAATGGATTTTATTGGCTGTTGGATTTAAATTGTGATTTAATTTATTTTGGCTTGTTTTTGGTTTTAAAAATTTAAATAATTGGTTTTTACTAGTTATTTATTTTATTTTAGCTTATTGATGTGTTTAAAATATTTTATTGGTGTTTATTTATTTATTTGATGTAGTGTTAATTTATTTTAATCGTTTTATGTTTTTACCGTTTTCGGCTGATCAGTTTTTGGACTTCCGACGTGAGGACTGGACCTCATTAATTTCCTTCATCTTTTCTTTTCCTCTTCTTTTTCTTTTTTCCTTTTTTCTTTTTTCTTTTTCCTTTTTTTCCCTCTCCCGTTCGGCTCTCTCTCTCTCTCCCCGCGTCCCTCTCTTTCTCTCTCTCTCCTCACCCACGCCGGAAAGCCTTCCCGCCCAGGCCCGCCGTTCGCCGGCGTCGTGCCCGACGCCACCCCTGCCGGTCGACTCCCCTCCGGCCGGTGATCATCCCCTCCGACTCCCAGCCCCAACCGGCCGGCCGTTTGGCCGGAAAAAGCCCAACAAGCCGCACGGCTTGAGGCCCGATCCGCCGCCGTCGCTCCACCTCCGGCCACCACCTCTTCACCACTTCTTCCCCTACTCCTTGCCGACCTAACCCACCCATCCCCGGCCTCAAACGGTCACCGGAGCGGCTCCCACGAGCTCAACTCCGATTTGCCCTTTTTCCGCCCCTACCGGCGTTTTCGCCGCCACCCACGGCCAAAACTCACTTCCACTAGCTTCATAAACATCTCTAGACCATTCCCTATCAATTTGGTGTCTTGGTTTGTCCCCGGTCAAAAGTGGGTATTTTGCGACCCACGGGAACAGTGCATTTGCACTGTTACGTTGCTTTCGCATCGCCGTTCGCTTCGCGCCGAACCTTCTAAAAATCCTATATAGCGCTGTAAGTATTTTCCAAACGCTACTTTTAGATTTAAATGTATTTTACTCTTTCAATAAATTATTTGGTTGGTTCGCTGATTCCGGACTGAGTCCGAGGAGTTCGGGGGTCGGATGGATGGAGGACGGAGTTGCTTGATTTGTTGTGCTATGGTTGAATTTATTTGTCGAGCATTGAAATTGGCATTTACATGATGCATGCACTTGTATTTTATTTTATTGGAAAAATCATGTTTTATTGGCGTAAATGATTTTTGGGAGTGTGCGTATCACGAGCCCAAGCCGGGATGGGTTATTATCTCGGTGGAGCTCCTCTGGTCACTCGGGAGTGGATAATACTGAGTGACATCCCCTGGGTTGTCGCCGGGCGACGACCGGATCGCACGATACGGTAACGCTGTCGTGTCGACTCCGTGGTCCTTTTAGTGGCGGGGACTAGAGGATGGCCTGGCCAGGTACGCGCGAGTTGGAGGCGCGAGTCTGGGCATCACTCGTGTAGGTGTCACACGCGTAGACGTTACCTGCGGTGTGGCACAGAGCCAGAGTGTGCGGATGATCCCTAGGGGAGATCATGGTGCATGCATAATTGGTTGGTTTTCATGGTTTTCGGATATGGGCCATTTTCTGGGAAAATGGCGATGGTCTTGTGATCCATTTTCGGGGAAAATGGTGGTTTGGGCCATTATCTGGGATAATGGCGAGGCTTGGTTTTAAAGGTTATGTTTTTAAGCCAGATGGGTTTTTGGCGTGCGTGGAAAATATGATTTATGAGTTTTGGAGCATTGACATTTATTCATACTTGTTGTTTGAGTTTAATATGCTTTTATCTAGTGGTGTTTGGGTTTTACTTACCTGCGGCACCATTTTTGGTACCGTAGATTTTGATGCAGCGTTCGAGGAGGAGGAGGAGGCTGAGCCCGAGGATACGGCTCCGCTGGAGTTCTGATTTGAAGTTATGCTTTGTACTTAGTTTTAAAACAATATTTATATCATGTAATATTTTATTCTGTACCTTTGAACCGTTTGTATTTTATTTAAGAAAAATTCTGGTACTTAGTATTTGACTTTGCTATCCGCTGCGTATCTTCTTGTGCACATTTGTCGCTTGCACACACTTGGCACTCATCGTTAGGGTGGTGACCCGTGATGTCACCATCCGGGCGCCTCGAATTCTCCGTATCCGTACGTGGGGATTTTGGGGGCGCCACAATAGTGATAATATATTATAGTATATAGTGATATAGTAATAGTATAACTATTAATATGCACTATATAATATTATTATAACTATTAATACAATAAAATATAGTGGTATAAGATTTTAAAATTTAATATTATATTAATTAGTAATTTCTTATATAATACAAAACTATTTTATATATAATTATATATAAAAATTATATACAATATAAAAAATTAAAATATATATATATGAACCGTTCTGATCCAGTTTTAGAAAAAGAAAAACTGAAACTGGACCAATTTTGACTGATTTTAAGAAAAATAAAATCAGTACCGGACCGAACCAAACTCGGTACCGGACCAAACCCACCAATTCGGTCCAGTTTGATCTGGTTTACCAGTTCACCGGTTTTTTTTTACATCTCTACTCCCTTGGACTATAAGAAATTGGTGCCTTTAATGTTAATTTTAGCCCGAATTAAATTTGAGAAGATCACCATGTTATAGTTTATGTACACGATAAACTTCTTTATGTTTTTAAACAGATTTGACTTCATTCACGAGCTGCTAGATTAATTTATTAGTTTTCAAAATCAAAGAAATTTTAGTACTTAAAATCTTATTCATTTCTTTGAGTTCATTTTAATAATTATTTTCTGAAGTTTATAAAATTTAAGTTACTTAGGTATATATATATATATTATTAAAAGTCTTAGGAATGTTTGGAAAAAATTTCCATCTCATCCTATCACATCTCATTTATTTCCTAAATATCATTCAAACATAAACACTTTTAAACTAATGATCATTATAAATTTTTCAAACTAATCATTATAACTTTTTTAAATTTTTAAATAAAAAGGAAAAATTAATTCGAAATTTTCAAATCTAAAAATAAAATTTATATTAAAAAAAAGTATATTCTAACAATGTTTTAATTTTCTAGTATTTTTTATTCAACTTTTTCTCTTTCCTTTCTCAAACATAATAAATAATTAACTTAAACTATCTCACTACTATTCACAAAATTTTCATATCATCTCATCGCCATTAATGCTAATTTATGATGATTGGAAATTTTTTTTCTAAAATTTGTTGTCAAGAAGGTAGAGGCACTGTATTCAACAAATCTGGCCCTTCTTGGAACCAAATTTAAAAATTAGCATCGGATTGACAGATCCAACCTCAAGAAGGCAGAGACTCATGCCTTGTTTGGACGTTGGAAGCATCTGAGTACAGTTCAATTTTTAACCTACTTCAACATCGAAACACACAACCAAGCCTTCACTCAAGTTAAGACCGACTGATATGAACTTGTAGGATTGGAATCCTTTGAATCCATAATCAATTTGAAAACTCATCCAAGAAAGTCAAAATAAGTCAATGGATGGAAGAATCTAGACCCATTAAGGAACTCGTTTCAAGAACCTAGATTATATTAAAATCTAGACCCGTTGTAGAACCTATCTCAAGAACCAAGATTACAAATGAGGAATGACAGAAAGGTTGTGATTTACCTTTAATAAGTTCAAAAGTTCAATGAAGAACAAAAGGAGATAAACTCAATTCACAATGAATAAAATTCATCAAATTTTATAAAGTTTCATAATATAATTATACTAAAACCGAAAAATCTGACCGAACTAGACCAGAACCAGTAAAATCGAAAGTACTGGTTTATGAGAGTAATTGGTGTAGAATTGGTTCTCACCCAGAGAATCAAAAGGCTCCCTCAGGAAATTGTGGTCCATGAACCCGATTGGTCTGACATCACCACGAACTGCTCAACGTTTGCCCTAGTTAGCAAAGCTTTGCTTTAGACTTCATCCTAATGTGCCTTTACCTAGGCATAAACCTACTAAATGGGAGCCCACTACCAGGTAGATAAGTTTGTCGTGAAATCCATGTCTTTAGGGAGGACACCCCCAAACTACTCGAACGGGAACCTCCTGACAGATTGCCTCTCGAGGGGGAAACTCCTAACCCCTCCGACACGAAAAGGAACTTCTTCGACCAGTCTTTGACACAGTTGTACTAGGGAATCCAAAACTTGGGGCGAGACTTGAAGATGCACATATTACCCTTGCGGTGCTGGATCTAGTGGTTGTGAAAAAATTCCCTAGCGGTCAGATTTGAATATTCCATATCCCTGTCACATAACACATTGTGCCATACCATGCAAGCAAACTTAAGTACCTCCAAGTGTTCAGGTGGAGCTGTGCCAGAGTCAACCCGAGGAAATCCAGAAAGTCCTATACGAGATGGCAAAAGGGGAGCCTTAACCCTTTGGAGAACAAAATGGAGTATATTGCCACTTTCTCGGCAAATCCATCCGAGTCCATGACACTATGCTTGGACCCTGGTCTCTCTAGACTGATATACTCGGATATCCTGAACGAGCTATGCACAACCTCAATGTCCACTCAGGAAATGGATGCTAACCTGTGGTATCCCTCAAAATACTAACCCATTGTCTTGAGCGCTAATTTGAGACTAGAGATTGAGGGAGGGAGGGAGGGGGGGGGGGGTCCACACGAAAGAGGAAGAAGGAACAGTAACACAACAAAAGGTGGAGAGTCAACGGTTTGGACCTGGCATGTAAAGGGACTACTGTGATATCTGCTCCTTCTTCCTTCTTCTTTACATACGTGCCTCGATCCACGTGTCAACCTTCAGTCAATGTGCCGAGTCTCTTCCTATGTGTTGAACTTCGGTCAGCATGCCGAGCCTTGTTCTACGTGCTGAGTTTCAGTCTACGTACTGAGTCTCGATCTACGCGCAGAGCCTTATCCTAAGCGTTGTACCTCGATGGCGTATCCCGGAAGTTATCCACCGGATTTCAAAGTAAGATATTTTATAGTCTACGAATATTTGAAGTATCATGGAAATATCTATAGGAGATATTTCCAGTATTATTAGATAAGCTTGTTTTAAAGTAGCACAATTATAATATTTTAATGGGCTCTGAAAATATTATAATTGTGGATAATTACTTAAGTTAAATATTTTAGTTGTTTTAAGATATTAAGAGGTTTAATTTTACGTGGAAAATTCTTATTTAATTTAAGTAGTTTTATACTCTCTGAGTAATTAACGATGCTTTATCATTTTAAATAATGATGAATAAATATTATTTTATAAACCTTAGTTTATAAAACAATATTCTATCTTAATTCCTCTCAGTATTGTATTTAAGTGTTTTATTAATTTAAATGGTTTTATCCTCTTTGAGTGATTAAAGATACTTTATCATTTTAATAATGATGAAGAAATTATTTTATAAACCTTAGTTTATAAAATAATAATCTATCTTAATTCCTCTCAGTGTTTATTTAAGCGTTTTATGCACTTTGATTAATTAATGATACTTTATCATTTTATATAATGATGAAGAAAATATTATTTTATAAACCTTAGTTTATAAAATAATATTCTATCTTAATTCCTTTTAGTGTTGTATTTAAGTGTTTATTTATTTAAATGATTTTATCCTCTTCGATTAATTAACGGTACTTTATCATTTTAAATAATGATGAGGAAATATTATTTTATAAACTTTAGTTTATAAAATAATATTCTACCTTAATTCCTCGTAGTGTTTTATTTAAAGTGTTTTATTTAAAATAAAACACTTACGCGTTTTCAAATCAGTGTTTTAACTCATCATTGGATCGTTTGAGGATCCCGAAGCGTAGGATTGAAGATAAATACCCAGGCCCCTACCCTTTTCCCTTCACTTTTTCCTTTCTCATTTTTCTTCTTTCTCTTTCCTCTCCTTCTTCCCCATGCACGTCCAACCCGTGCACACGGTTTCCTCTCCTCCATAACTGTTCGGTCTAAGCTCCAGCCGGCGCCACCTTAGGCTGCCGTGCCTCACCTCCCTCACCGGCGTGATCTCCTCCCTCCGGAAAGCACTACCCAACCGGTGGTGAGTCAAAACGGTCACCGATTCTCTCTCCTCCTCCCTCCAAACAAATGGGTCTTAAGGCTTTTTCCACCTCTTTGGACCACCATACACGGCCAAAACGGCCACCAAGCACCACCATTGGAACCACCATGTCAAGGGCTTCCTCCCCATGTCCTTCTTTTTCCCTAACTCTCACTCTTTCTCAAATGGGTCTCTCAAGCCACACATTCGGTTGCACCACCGTGCACCACAGTACACGGCCACCCATGGTGTTTCACCACCACCATCTTGTTCCTCTCATCACCATGAACTTCTCTAAGAAATTCCATGGCCAACGGAGCTATGTAGAGCTCTCACTCTCCCTCACTCTCCAAGGCCGAAAATAGCTTCAAACGGCCGATCCGCCGCCGTTAGCCACCGTACGACCACCACCTCGCCACCACAGTTCCACCACATGTTCATCTACCTTTCCCTAGCTTGCCATAAAGTTCTATGGCATTTCGCTACCTCAAGCCTCCTCCCACCATTCGGATTTACTATTCACGGCTTGATGCCGCCGTGCTCCACCACCTTTGACCACCACGAGGCCACCGTGAGCCTTCCAAGGCCACGCCTAGCTATTCCCAAGCCCAAACTACCACTTTATGTGGTGGACAGCCACCGTACGCGGTGTTACCGCCACGTACGCTCCTCCGACGCATGATCGTGATGAGCAGCGAGCGACGCACGGGTTATCCCGTCGATTGTATAACCCTCTATCCCTAGTTATTTATGTTTAACGTAGTTGATTTGGTTAGCTGTAGACTGTGTAGTTGTGTTTGTGGAGTTCGCTGCGTAGTTGTGAAGTGAAGTGTGGTTATGAAGTGTTGGGCTTGATTGTGTAGTTTTTTGGACTATGCTGTGAAGTATGGGCGTGAGATGGATGCCGTAGTTGTGATATGGCGTGTAGTGCGAAGAGAGTACACGTGTAGCGTATTCTGTGTAATGCAGCGACGCGCCGTGCAACGTGCGCTGTAGTGATGTGTGGCGTAGAAGGAAGGGAGTACGCATGGAATGTACTCCGTGTTGTATAGTGATGCACCGTGTGATGTGCATCGTGATGATGAGTGTTGTAGCAAAAGGAGTACGCATGGCGCATACTCCGTGTCGCGTAGCGATGCACCGTGAGACGTGTATCGTAGAGATGTGTGTTGTAGTGTGGATGGACGAGAGTACACGTGAGTGTACCCTGTACCAGGTCGTAATACACCGGATGGCATGTCACGAAGGGTTGGATGGCATAACAGAGAAGTGTGGAGCGTATGGTGTACTATCGGGAACTGTGTAACAGTGTCCCGAAGCTATGGTGAAGTGGCTGTAGTCCAAGGTAATGGGTATTACCTTAAGGTTGCCTTGTGACTGAAAGTAAGTGGGAAGCGATGAAAAGGTATCAGAGAGTGCAGCGGAAGCATGATGAGCATCGTGCTATTATTCGGGAATATATCTCAAGCTGCATAAGGTGACAGAGGTGCATTTCTGGATGCAGTCCTCTTGCTAAGTGGCGGGAATTATGTAATAGTGTCCCGAAACAATTGGTGATATGGCTTGTAGTCCAAGGTGATGGGTGTCACCTTGTGGTTGACTATGGCTAAGAGTATATGGAAGTGGTGAAAATGTATCAGAGTGCAGCAGAAGCACGATGGGCCCCGTATTGTAACTCGAGAATCTGTCTTGAGCTACATAATGTGACAGAGGCACATTTGAGGATGAAGTCCTCTTGTCAAATGGTGGGAACTGTGTAACAGTGTTCCGAAGTAGTAGTGATGTGGCCTGTAGTCCAAGGTAACAGGTATTGCCTTGAGACTGACTTGTAACTGAGAGTATAAGGAAGTAATGGAGAAGTATCAGAGCATGCAGCGGAAGCATGATGGGTATCGTGACGTGACTCGGGATTAGTCTTGAGCTGCGTGACGTGACAGAGGTGCAATTGTGAATGCAATCCTCTCCCATCAAGTGTTGGGATGAACTTGTACAGAGTCGAAAGTAGGAAGAATCCTATCAACCGAGTCTGAGCAAGTTGGTATTGGAGTATAGAGCTTGTTTATACAAGCAAGTGTTCAGTGGAGCAATAAGCTGCTCTTAGGTGATAAAAGGGGAGTAAGATACAAGTGTCTCAGACGAGACACGTGTACCGAACAGGTTTACCATATGTAATGGGTAATCTGTTCTGATCATGGTTACACAGTATATTAGCCAGAGAATTTGCTGAGTTGATGTAGCCTGAATGGATGGGAATAAGGATGTAGTATGGGCTAGGATACGTGAAGGTGGTAAAGGGTAAATAGTCTAAGGTTGGGACGCATGACTCTGTCGGTCGGAATCATACGTCAGATTGTGGAAATAGAAGAACGAAACGGAGGTCTTAGTGTCTTAACCCTAAGGTGAATCACAAGGGTTCGCTTTAAGGAATAAGACCCGGAAGGTTTTAGTATAGTAAATGGTACATGAGAGCCCAGGAATGGACAGAGAGTGTTCTAAGTGAGGCGTAGTTCTATGTTTAGAATAGTTACTTATGCATTTAAATAGATGATGATGTAAGGTTATGTGTATGCATGTAGGTTGCCATCTGACAAGCACACGAATGGACTGCATGGAATGAGTATGGCATGAAGTCCAAGTAAGTATTACGTTCATACTCTTCTAAGAGTTTTTATGTATAGAAAAGAACAAAAAGACGAAAGCTTTTCTAAGAAGGAAAATGAAAAGGAAACGTAAGTTTTCAAGTATAAGTACGTACTGGCCTTCCTTGGCAGCCCCTCTTTACGCACCCAAAGTATGTACGTGTATGCATGTGAATGGATGCTGTATGTAGTACGTATTGTATGTATTTTCATGAAAAGGAAACGGAACGAAGCCTTAAAAGATGCAAGAACAGTTAAGGAACGTAAGGAAGGAAGAGAAAGAAAACGATTTTTTTTAAAAATAACTCTCTTTCATTTTATATCGAGGAAAACTTCTTTCAAAATGACTTTTACAAAACGAAAGAGAGGAAAACCTTTTTCTTAATTAAAACTTTATGAATCATAAGAACTGAAGAGAGGTAAGAAATGTAAGAAACGTAAGAACTATAAGAAACGTAAGAACTGTAAGAACTGAAATGAAAGAATGGACTGAAAAGGAAAGAAAAGGAAAGGACTGTAAAGGAAAGAATGGACTGGACTGAATGGATGATGTATGAAAATACGTAACGGCCATATGGACTGAAATGGATATGGTACCAAATGAATGGACTGTAAAGGGGCAGATTGCAATGCCGGGTAAGTAGTACTGGTAGTGCACCCAGTGCTGCATCCTGACAGAATGGATTCCTCAAACCCGTGGCCACGGGTGGAATCAGGTCCAAAAGACCGCTAACCCCAGCACACGGGGCGTAACAGTGTGCTATGGGCCGAATGAAAGTGAAAAGAAAAGAATGTATGCATGTTAAGAAATGAATGCATGTATGAATGGATGAACGGAATGCATGAATGTACGTAAGTAAGGAAAGATGAACGAATGAATGGATGTATGCATGGATGTATGTATGTAAAAGAAAGAATGCATGAAAATGTTCTTTAAGAAATGAAGGCAGCGAGGCGTGGGGAACTGTTTTAAAGAAGAAAGCACGTTTTAAAAGAAGAAAACCCCCACCTCACAACGTTTTTAAAAGAAAAGAAAGACGTATGCATGCTATGTACGATATGTATGTACGGAATGATGAATGCATGACTGAAAATCTATGTTATGATATTTTAACTGTATGAAGTAATGCTTACGAGTCATCGACTCATTTTAGTTTTATGTGTGCCCTCCCAGGCATAATATGAGCATGACAGGACAGGACGGGCACAACCAAAGGGGGAAGAGCACGAAGGCCTAGGCAAGATGTTTTTTATATGAAAACTTAAATTATGAAAGTTAATGTTTTCCGCTAAGTCTTTTAATAAAGAAAAAAATGAATTTTATTTATAACATGGAAGTCTTTTGTATCCTGGCATGAATGGAAAAGAAATGAAAAAGGAATAGTAATTCTCATCGATTTTTATCAAAATCGATATGAGAAGGACCCACCATAAGGACGGGCGTTACAACTACACAGTTGGTTGCGCTGGCTTCGATGCAAAGATGGCCAATACCAAAGATAAGGGCAATTTGGGAAAATAATAAAGAAGTAACATTTAATTCCCACTGCTAGCACAACAGGAAGTAACATTTCTTTGCAACTGGCCTGATCAGGTCACGGCAGATGTGGGCCTGGCCCCAACCCGAACCACACATGAGAGGGGACTATCGCATTAAATGCATCGGTATGGTATGCGAGCGAAAATCCCAACAAGAGATTCAGTTGCTGACAAGGGGCTATCCCATAAATGCGATAGGATGGTAAACTGAGGAAACATAATGTAACGCCCGTCCTTATGGTGGGTCGTTTAGAAAATGATGTTATGAAAAAAAGATGGGAATTACGGTTCGTTTTGAAATTTCTTTTTCTTCCATGCCAGGATATAAAAGACTCTATGTTTATAAATAAAACATTTTTCTTAATTTAATAGGTTACAGTAGAAAATATTAAATTTTATAATTATAGTCTTTCATACAAAATGTTATATCTAGGCTTCCGTGCTCTTCCCTTGGGTTGTGTCCGTCCTGATGTGTCATCTTCATCTTGTCCCTAGGAGGGCACACATAAAAATTAAAATGAGTCGATGACTCATAAGCATTACTTCATATAGTTAAAATATAACAACTTAGGTTTTTAGTCATGTATTCATCATTCCATACATATCATACATAGACATTCATTTGTTTAAAATGTTATAAGGTGGGGTTTTTCTTTAAAAAGTTTCTTTTGTAAAACAGTTCCCCACGCCTCGCTGCCTTCATTTCTTAAAGAGTTTTAGCACATATACATTCTTTCTTATCACTTTCATAGGCCGTTGCACACTGTTACGCCCCATGTATGAGGGTTAACGGTCTTTTGGACTTTGATTTCGCTCGTGGCCACGGGTTAGGAATCCATTCTGTTAGAGTGTAGTACTAGGTGCACTACTAATACTACTTATGTAACAACCCGCTCCTTTCTCTCTGTTATGGTCATGAGCCTCGTTATGCATGCTGGACCTCGATGACATGTTTTTAAAAGATATCAAGTGATTTTTAAAGCAACCCCAGTATTTTAAAAGCTATGAATATTTTAAATGTTCTGAAAATATTTATATGGGATATTTTCAGTGTTATCAGACTAAGTTAATTTTAAATAACACAATTATAATATTTTTGCAGAACTCCAAAAATATTATAATTGTGAAAAATTATTTAATTTAAATGATTTTAGTCATTTAAAAATATTTTGAGATTTAAATTGTGTTGAAAACTCTAAATTAATTTAAATGATTTTATTATCTTCAAGTAATTAACAAGACTTCATCATTTTAGTTAATGATGAATGAATATTATTTTATGAACTATAGTTTATAAAATAATATTCTATCTTAATTCCTCTCGGTGTTTTAAATTAAATAAATACTTACGTATTTTCAAATAAGTATCTAAGCTCACCATTAAATAGTTTTAAAGATCCCAAGATAAAAGGCCTAGATTAAATATCCAAGCCCCTATCATTTTTCCCTCATTTCCTCTCTTTCCTTCTCTCTTTCCTCTCCCTTTATCCCATCCCGATGGTACACCCTCCCCCTTTCACTCGTGGCTTTCTCTCCTCCAGCCCAGCACCGCCGCGCGCAGTCCAGCTTCACCGCCGTCATCGGCGTGTCCCCCTCACGCCGGCGAGTCCAACCCCACCAGTGGTGAGTCCCACGGCAGCCCTTCTGTAACAACCCGCTAGAAATTCAATAGTGAAATTTCTATAGACTTTACAAACCTCGTGAAAACTTAATCGCAAATGTTTTAGCCTGTCAACATAGTCAGTGTTATCACTCACTATGGTGCCAGAAATGCAATTTTAATTGTTTAAGGTAGTTAAAAGTATCAGAATACGTTATGGTTCACACCACTAGACTCAATTGATTATTTAAGATTTTATGGCGCAATAATCCATTTTCATAATTTTGAACGAAAAGCCTGTTCGAAACTGTGAAATTAATTTTAGGTGCACTTCGGGGTTGAGTTTTGGTAAACGATTTTCATTGTAGGTTAATATGAATATTTAGAATTTTTCAGTACTAAGTTTATTATGCATTTTTGGAGTGAATAGTAACCTCGATAAGCGTACTAAGTGCAGTTTTTTCAAAATCACAGTGTGGAATGTCCAAATTAGGTTAGAGGAGTTTTATTTGGACACTTGGAAAGATTTTAGCCACACATAATGAATAGTATTAGACATTTGGCACAAAGAGGAACCATTAGATGGATTTGTGAAGGAAATCAACGTGTGAGATCATGCATGCCGCCTAAGCAATACTTTGTTTTTCATCTGATCAACCAAATTGAGCCAGATCAAAGAGGGTTTCAACCCTAGTGAAACCCTAAATGGTTGGAATCCAATTAAAACCCCAAAAGCTTGGTTGAAACCGAAACCCTAAACGGTTTCCCCAGACCCTAAAGTTGGCCTTCAAACCCTTTTTGATCCAATTTCTAGCATTATGTTTAATCAATTGATTAAATCACTTTCACATGCTATTAATTTCTCAAATTCTTGTTATGACATCATTATCCAACCTTTTAAACCTTGGAAATTTTATTGGGTCAAGAAAAATTGGATTTTGGCTTGATAGCATCTCAAACCCTAACCAAACCCCCTTTAAACCCCAAATTGAAGTCCACTTGGTTAAGACCCACAAATTTGGCCACTTTGGCAAAGCTTCTTGAAGAAGTTTCCTCCCCCACATGGTAGACCATCCACTGCCTTGGTTGCACCCAATAGTGGCTTGATGTGAAGGAGAATCCACCTCATCAACCTCCATTCCTCACAGCTTCTGCAAGTAGTCCTTTGCCCCTTACTATTCTCCACTTTATGTCACGTAACCACCTCCAATCAAGGGTCTTTCAAGCCTATATATTCCCCCTCCATAAGTCTAGAGTCGTGCAAGACACACTGATGCAAACCAAGGAGCTGAACATGCTGATCATACACGTGGAAATGGAGATGAATTTGCACATGACCCTTTGTCACTTCCTAGTGGCCCAATTACAAGACTTAGAACCAAACTTTTCAAGAAAGCATTAAATGGGCTAATCCAAGATAATTGGGCTAATTCCAAAAAGACCAAAATGGGCTCAAATAATAATCAAGGCCTAGTCCATGTCATCAAAGCAATTGAAGAAATTAATTAGCATGCAAATTCGTAACCAGCATGGTCAGACCATTAAAGAGCATGAATTTGTTGAGTTTCAAGGATATTAAATAGGAGAATGGACTTGGTCTTGGTTGGGCATGTTAATTTACATTTAATGTTGTGATTTAGCTATTTTTAGGTGTTTTTAAAAGTCCAGGAGTCCTAAAAAACGTGGGGACTTGTTTAGGTTAATATTTGTGTTGTCTTTAAAGCTGTAATTATGACTTTTGCCTATTCTTGGAGGGTTGTTCCAAGCATATAAAGGGGTATTTCGAATCTGAAACGGGCTTTTGATGATTTAGAAAATTACTTTCTTTGAGAAGTCTTGTGTTCCTCTTGGTTCTTAAAAAGAACTCTTTGAACTTATCAAGTTAATCTTGTGGCGTTCAAGCAATCAACTTATCACCTTGAATCCTTGAGAGATTCTTAGTTTTTCTTGGTGTGGCATTTTCAATCCTTCGTAGTCTTAGTTTTCATCTATTTAGGTGACGGGTCAAGGCTCAACAAATCTTGTCTTCACGATCTTGGGGTTCCAAACCATCATTGTTTCGGGTTTCATCACAATTGTTGGTGGAGTTCATATCATTTTGGTATCAGAGCCAGGTTCTAAGATAAGTTTGACTATCTTTCGTTTTTTTCGTTTTTATTTCCTGTTCCTTGCTAAAAAAAAAGAGAGTGCAGAAATTCGTTTTATCCAAGGGGTTGTCAAAATTCCTTCTTCCTAGGGCTGCTAATATATACTTGTTCTTAGGATTTTGTGAATTCTTGTGTTTTTTTTTTTTTTTTGCGAATTCATTGTTGCTGTTTGTGATTGATTTAGTGAGAAAAGAAAAGTTCAAAAAAAAAAATTTCGTCCAAAAAAAAAAGAAAAGAAGAAGACCTGATTCCAGTAAGAAAATCTCTTCCTTATTTCTCACCTTATTCAAGTGTTTGATCTATTTGATGGGTTTTGGTTGTTTCTCATTTTTTTTGAATTGTTGCTGGGTTATTTTGAATTAGTTTCTGGAGTTTGATTAAGAACTAAAGAAGACACAAAAGAGTGGAAAAAGGCAAAAGTGTGTGAGACCATAAGAGGGTAAAAGCCGTTTAGAGTGAAAACACGAGTGCAAGTCTTGAGTGAAACACGTGAGGGAGTGCTTGTGAGGATTCAACTTTGTTTTGCAGATTTTAAACATGTCCAATAATCAAGAAGAAGGCACAACCGAAGAATTTCGACAACCTGTAGTTCCGAACCTCCAAATGCAAGCGTTGAAAAGGGAGATGAGGTTTATGATGAGGGCTGAATTAGAACCTATTCACGCAAGGTTGGATAGGGTAGAAGCAGGAACTCCTAGGGGCCAGCAACAAGACATCCCTAATGGGCAGCAAGGTGGGCTTGTTCCCTGGCGGAATGTTGAGGAGGAGGCGGAGTCAGAGGAGTTTGAAGAACCATATTTGAACCAAGGCAGGTTTGAGCGTGGGTATAGGAATAGAGAAGCTAGGATGGGTAGGCCTGGGAGGGATAATGATTTAGGCAACATAAAGATTAAAATTCCATCTTTTCAAGGGAAAAATGATCCTGAAACTTATTTGGAGTGGGAAACTAAAATGGAGATGGTGTTTGATTGTCACAACTACTCGGAGATAAAGAAGGTTAAGTTGGCTGCAATTGAATTTACTGATTATGCCATTGTTTGGTGGGATCAATTACTGATTAATAGGAGGCGAAATAGAGAGCCACCCGTGGATACTTGGGAGGAGATGAAAATGCTTATGAGGAAGCGTTTTGTATCCAGCCACTATTATAGGGGATTGTATCAAAAGTTGCAGAGGTTAACTCAAGGTTCCAAGAGTGTGAATTAGTATCACAAGGAGATGGAGGTAGCTATGATCCGGGCTAATGTAGAAGAGGATCGGGAAGCCACCATGGCTAGGTTTTTGCATGGTTTAAATCGTGAGATTGCAGATATAGTCGAGATGCAGCACTATGTTGAGTTGACGGATATGGTGCATCAAGCCATAAAGGTGGAAGAACAATTCAAACGAAAGGGATTAGCTAGGAGGGGACAACCTTTGGCTACCACCAACCCGTGGAAGACAACTCCAAAAAGGGACGAGCAGCTACAAAATAAACCAAAATTTGAACCATCTAAGAATGCCAACTCAAAGACCACCACTACTTTAGGGAACACCGAGGCTTCGAGTTCTAAAACACGTGATATTAAGTGTTTTAAATGTCAGGGGCGGGGACACATAGCCAGCCAGTGTGTAAACAAAAGAGTGATGGTGATAAATGCTCAAGGAGAGCTTGAGTCGGACAATGAGGAAGAAAATGATACAAACTCCACCAACAATTGTGATGAAACCCGAAACAATGATGGTTTGGAATCCCAAGATCGTGAATACAAGATTTGTTGAGCCTTGACCTGTCACCTAAATAGATGAAAACCAAGACTACGAAGGATTGAAAACGCCACACCAAGAAAAACTAAGAATCTCTCAAGGATTCAAGGTGATAAGTTTGATTGCTTGAACGCCACAAGATTAACTTGATAAGTTCAAAGAGTTCTTTTTAAGAACCAAGAGGAACACAAGACCTCTCAAAGAAAGTAATTTTCTAAATCATCAAAAGCCCGTTTCAGATTCGAAATACCCCTTTATATGCTTGGAACAACCCTCCAAGAATAGGCAAAAGTCATAATTACAGTTTTAAAGACAACACAAATATTAACCTAAACAAGTCCCCACGTTTTTTAGGACTCCTGGACTTTTAAAAGCACCTAAAAATAGCTAAATCACAACATTAAATGTAAATTAACATGCCCAACCAAGACCAAGTCCATTCTCCTATTTAATATCCTTGAAACTCAACAAATTCATGCTCTTTAATGGTCTGACCATGCTGGTTACGAATTTGCATGCTAATTAATTTCTTCAATTGCTTTGATGACATGGACTAGGCCTTGATTATTATTTGAGCCCATCTTGGTATTTTTGGAATCAGCCCAATTATCTTGGATTAGCCCATTTAATGCTTTCTTGAAACGTTTGGCTCTAAGTCTTGTAATTGGGCCACTAGGAAGTGACAAAGGGTCATGTGCAAATTCATCTCCATTTCCACGTGTATGATCAGCATGTTCAGCTCCTTGGTTTGCATCACACACTTCTTTCCCTTTAATCACTTCTTCACCCCGTTCTTAGAGAGAAACCCAAAAGAGCTATCTCAGACAGATTTCTGGGTCTTTTTACGTAGAGATTGTTGACCCTTTTTAAGTATTTTCATATAATGAATCCTTGATATAAGTTGTTCTTATTTGAGTATAGTTTCTGTAGATTTATTATTCGTATCATTACATGGTCATTTAGTTGGTCAAAAGTATTTTTAACCATGGAAAGGTCATTTTGGACGTGAAACTGGAGAGTATGTTATGTTTTGGAGTTTTTGACCAAGCTAATGGACATATCTTGGTCCGAAAATTTTATGGAGTGTTGTTAGCATATGTTTATGAGTTTCCATTTAGTTTTTGTTGCATGAATAAAGTTTTTGATAATAGATTTTCTTATATCTAGAAACTTGAAAACTGGAAGTGGAAAAATAGTTTTTGTTTGGAGAAAAATTGAATATTTCGAGGTTTGATCTTACTCTAAAGGCTTTGATATTTTTATATGATGATTCTAAGTATCTTATTTTCATGTTAGGATATTATTTTTAAGATATTTAGTATTAGTTTCAAAGATATGAGTTTTCTATGCAAGAGGATTTCAGTTAGGCCTAAGATTTGATGTTTTTGGATTAGATCCATGTTTTATGGATTTTTAGCCATGTGATTTTAACTTTGATGGTTGGATATTCTTTAGGATACATTTTTAAACCATGTGATGCTTTATTTAGAACATCTCACTTCTTAAGCCATTGATCAAGAGATTTATCAAAGCTAGTTGAGGAAAAAGTTTTTGTTTTTAGACTAAGTGTAAAACCAAAAACTCCAAGTGTTATGTTGTGATTTTGGAGACTTTAGTTTGATGATTTAAAGCATGGTTGATCTTATGATGATATTATGAATATGTTAGAAGTAAGATTTGATCTTTTTTGAAATTCTTGGAGATGTTTTGATTTAGGGTCAAAGCTTGTGATTCAAGGGTTTGGATCTTTTTACAAAATATTTGGTGTTGATTATTATCTTTTTCTAAATGGATTTTTTAAGTATGGTTTTAAACTTAGGATAGGAAGATCTTTGTTGCAAATTTTTAGTTTAAGCATGAGTTTTGAAGTTGGAAGAAATTGCAACAAAAATCAAGAGAAACCTATGGATGTTTCAGCCATAGTGCGTTTTTCATAGTTTTGATTTGTTTAAAATGACTCTGATACCATAAATGCGGAAGTAAGTGAAGAGTGAAGAAATGAAGATAGAGTAAAGATAAAGATGAACATAATATGTGGCGGCTGGGCCGTTTGATGCCTAAAATGCAAAACTGAAAAGAAAGAAAGTAAATGTAACTTCAAAATATAAATTAAATTGAAATTTAGAAGTTTTCAAAATATTACAATTGAAACTTTTGAAAGTTTGAGGAATATGGAAATCAAGGTTAGTAGGAGAGTATTGGGAAGTTCTCTTCTTTTTCCAAAATAAGCTCTGCCTACTAAATGAAACTAAGCATCCTTTTTATAGATGAAGGAACCACTTTTACAAATAGTAAATTCCCGTAAATCACAGGTGAAATAGTGAAAATAAATAGTGAATAGTGACTTTTACTATTCATCTATTGGATTGAATTATTCCTTTCGCCGAAAGTACATTTGTCTTCTTCTATCGAAAGTTGAAGCATCTTTCTACTCCGGAAACATTTGTCTTTTTGTGCCGAAAGTTGAAGCAAGTGGGATGCCGTATGGAGTCCTTGTGGCTTTTAGAGCGATTGAATCATTGTTGGTTTGTGCCGACAATTAGTCATCTCTCAAAAATGGGGGATAATCTTCAGAATCATGTCCGAAGGTGTTACTGTAAGGATCGAAGTCTTCTGCTATGGAGGAAGCCTTTGATTCTTCAACTGAATCGTTGCTGTTGAGTTCATCCTTGATGGGTTTCTTCAACAGTTGTATTAAATCTTTCTTCTTCAATTGTTCTAATGGAGACTTTTTCTTTGAAGAAGATGAACTTTCTGAATCTTTAGAACCTTTTGAATTCTTCTTTTTTTTCCAAAGATGAAGCTTTCTTCTGCCTTGAAGAATCTTTTGAATCTGTAGGTGAATTACTTATCTCTGGGATGGTTGGATAAGTAATTAGAGCCTATTTGGAAGTTGAGGAAGGGGAAGGGAATTCCCCTGTGCTTTTTATATTAGGCACAACAAGAGGAAAATCTCTTGCAACATATGAAACAATGTCATTTGTGTAGGGATAACGATCCCACCATTTGACAAAAAACTGGAAAACCAAGATGTCATTCATTTTCTCGTACTACCATTTGTAGATCCAAGGAACCTTGTATCTAGTGTAGAAATGGAGTAGATAAGGAAATTTAGAATCAAGCCCTTTCATCTTGGGTGAATTTTAAATATTGAAATGCTTGATAGTCGGTTGGAAACTATTAGGGAAAATATCTGGAATGGGGCCGAAATGGTGCCACCATTTTTGAAACTAGAGGGGAAAGAATGTTTGCACTTCTTGTCAAAGTTAAAGAACCAAGAGTGCTGAAAATCGGGGGTTTGAAACAAAGGGAACCTTGTCCAGGCTTCAATATAATATGTCGGTTCCTTTGATGGTTTTAGAAGTGGAGGGATGGGTTCCCCATTATTCTTCTGTCATCACAGAAATCAAATAGCAATTATGGAAAATGATTTTTGAAGGATCAACTTTGCAGTTGATCGGTTTGATTGAAATGGATCTTGAATGAAGCAGGATGCCAAGGTAAAACTTGAGGTCTTTTGCCAAATTTCCAGGGATCCAGTGAAAACCATAGGGAAAATAATCTAAAGCAATTTGAAATGTATCTGTCTTTATTGATTTTTCAATATAAAACAGATTAACGTAATAAACCTTTTTGAAATATTCTGCCTTATTGGCAGGGAGGAATTTATTTGTGGGCCGAGGCCTAGCCGTTGCCAGAGGGTTGGCATACGGGTCGTATGGCATGGCCAAGGTTGAAGCAAAGGAACTGGGTGGAATTGGTCTAGGGATATGTCCTAGACTGGTGAATTTGTTGGTTATCTCTAGTGGGGAGGAAGCCTGAGAAGATCTCGAAGGCATAAGAAGGGGTAAAGCTAGTGGAGGGTTTGAAATTAGTAAAACAGGTTTCTTTTTCTTTCTCATGTTTTCTGCAAAAATTCAAGAGTAAGAAAATCAGGAATTGAATTATCAGTACCTTTAATCTATTCAATGTCAAAATCAAATACACTTAAAATAGCTTGCCATCGTGCAAAAATATACTTTGATGCAATGTTTTGAACATAAATGGAATATTAATGGATTTTCTGAGCAATAAATCCTCAATAGTTTAAATCACATGTCTATGGTTGCTAACGCTTATATTAACAACAATCTAGGACAACCTGAGATTGTTAATATCCTGACTACTGGATTTATGGGTATGCTTCGTGACTGGTGGGATAAACACCTCACAGAAGAAGCAAGGGAAACTATCGTCAATGCTGTCAAGCATAATGATGAAGGTTTACCCATTTTTTACTAAACCATAGGACGAGCAGTTCCTGTGGTGTCAATACCCTGATTTATACCATAGTTAAACATTTTGTTGGAACCCCTTCCAACATTACTAACCAAATTTCTGATTATTTAAATAATTTGAGATGTAACAAAATGTCTAATTATCGTTGGTATAAAGATGTTTTCATATCTGTGTTATGGTTAGAGATGATATAGCAATACTTAAGGACTTCACATCCTAACTCCAACAATTTTCAAAATTTACATTACTCATGTAAATTTTGTCGAAATCCTGGGGTTAGGAGTAAAATGGTCATTTTTCCACATGTAGAGGGTAAAATGGTAATTTTACTCTAAGTTAGCTTGTTTTCATGACTTTAATATTTAGTGATTAAATTTCTAACTTTTAGAATATTTTCTTGTAATTCCTCGTATTTCGCACTTTATTTTCATAGAACGCGACAAACAAGGTAAGTTAGCTTCTAACTTACTATCAGTTTATTGTTTATGTATGATGGGTAAGGAAACTACAATTTATATATGTATGTTATCATATATGTCATGCCATGCCACATCATTACATGTTTATTTGTTATGTATGATTTATTCTGTCACGAATATTTATTTGTTACACAATCTATTCTGTCACGTATTGCTATATATTATAAGTATGTCATGTTAAGTATGCCACATATTACATGTATGTATCATGTAATATTCACCATTGCAAGTATTTTATGTTAAGTAAAGAAGTCAGATCAAGTTTATATTAAGTTAAGTTTCAGATCACATTCATACTAAGTTATTCATGTCAATCACGACCCTAAGTGCTAGGATGGGATAATATCCTAGTGGAACTCCTTTTTTCGTGCTAGAGTGTCTAAATAGGTGTGAAATTTTCTGGATTGATGAAGTACAGTCAACAGGTTGCGAATGGAGCCTAACTAGCTGGTCATCGGAATGCGTCGGGTACTAACGCTGATGGAGCCATATTTTATTTATGTGTGTTTACAACAAGTGTGACATAGACAATTCATGGGACCACAACTACTATGGAGTATGAAGTATGGGGCCACAACAACTGTGGAGCATACACTACGTGAGACACAACAATTGTGACACGTAGAATACGTGGGGCTACAACAACTATGGAGTACGTATTAACGCACTCACAGCTGGTGTAGATACCTGTATTGTGATGCGGTAATCGGCAGGGACACACGGCTCTAAGAGACCCGTATAGCACCCATATGGTTACATTATTAATTAAGTCTATTGAACAAGATTCCAAGTTCATGTCAAGAAGTTAAGAATAAGCAATCATGGTTAACCCCATGAGATAAGAATAAGCAATCATGGTAACCCCATGAGATAAGAATAAACAATCATGGCTAACCCCATTAGATAAGAATAAGTTTCAGATCAAGTTGATGTTATATTATGTTATGTTCACGTACATGTTATGTTCATGTTCACGTTAAGTTTCAAATTCATGTTCATATCATGTTATGTTCACGGTTATGTTATGTTCAAGCTGACATTCATGTTATGTTATATTCATGCTCACATTATGTTTCAAGTTCACGTTCATCTCATGTTATGTTTACGTACATGTTATATTCAAGTTCACGTTCATGTTATGTTATGTTCATGTTTACATTATGTCTCAAGTTCACGTTTATCTCATGTTATGCTCAGGTTTACGTTAAATTCAAGTTCATGTTTATGTTATGTATGTTCACATTCATGCTATGATTCAAGTCCATGTTATGTTTCAAGTTCACGTTCATGTCATGTTGCTAGCCCATGTTATATTATAAGTTCAAGTTCATGTCATGTCAAGTCAAGTTCAGTTTACGTTTTAGTTCAGATTATGTCAATTATGTCATGCTATATGTCAAGTTATGATATGCTTACTTACGACTCTAATTATGCAATCATGTTTTTACTGGCATGCATGCATCATTAACCTGTGTGGGAGTTTTCTGTTAACTTACTGAGATTTGTAATCAAATCTCACCGTGGTAGTCCTAACTACCATTCCCACTGAATGGTAGGCGATGTGTTAGGATCAGAGTAGGGAGCGGACATTGGTAGGTGACTCACTCAAAAATGAGTAGCACTAAAGCTATCCCAAGTGCAGGAGGATGTCGTGTAATAATTAGGAATAAATTCCTAGATCGTCTCCTCAGGGAAAGTTACTTAAAAATCAAACTCATTGAAAAATGTGAAAAACTTCACAAAGAGAAAATAAAATGATGGTATGTGCAAGTGGAAGAGAGTACTAGTCATGCACTAGATTCATGTTTTTAGATTTTGATTGTCGGGTTGCAAAGTAAAGGACTAATAGATTAAACTCAGAAATTAATAAGACTAAATTAAGAATTAAACTAGAATAGAAAGTAATTGACAAAACATGCATTGAAAATTGAAAAGCCCCAAAATCAATGTTCTAGGGTTCATCATTGTATTCAAATCACAAATTCTCAAATTAAACCACAGTAATTGTAATCACTATTAAAATTAAAGCTTAACGAAACGAGAAAAATAAATAACATAAACTAAATGAATAACAATTAAATTACTCAAACGTCTAAATCAAAAATCTCCAAAATAATTCAGAAACTTAAAACTGAAATGAAATAGCAAGTAGGGAATTAAAAAGATCAAGCCAATTGAATGGAGATGAAGATTCGAAGCGGTGGAGGAGGCTGAGCTGCAGTAGCAATTGGACCCCTCAAGGAGTTCTTCAATCTGCTGCAGTGTGAGTGAATGATCCAGTGGAAATTGTGTAGCTGCGTGAATGATCACTTGTATGAATCCTCTTCTCCGAATCTAAATGAAAAAAAATGAATCAATGAATTCTAAGTGTTGCTCTAATTAAAACCAGAGTTTTCCAGGCCAAGGGTCGGCCATAAGATGTAAAAAATCATTTATATACTCTGACGGCGGAATAAATCCTAATCTGTAAAATACGATATTCGCTCGAGCGGAGTGTCGAGCGAATATCGAGCGTTCAACTCTGCCTGACTTCGCTCAAGCAGCCAAAAGTCTCCGCTCGAGCGATCTCCTTTCCCGCACACTCGCTCGAGCTCACTGTCGAGCGGCAGTCGAGTGTTTGAATCTGGCTGAATTCGCTTGAGCGGCCAAAAGCCGCCGCTCGAGCGATATGGACTATATTCCACATTAATCCACAGTTGATAAAATTAAATCAGAAATTCATGCTTTTAATCAATTAAAATCACAACTTTGATTTATTCATTTTTCCATATAAAACCAATGATAAAGTAATGAAAGAATTAAGATATATTGGTTCTAAAAACATTAAGATATGCAATAACTCAGCTCAATCAGTAGACTGAAGGAGGTTGAATAGATGCCGCAGACACAACGCGGAGCTTACAGCTTCCATAGTTACTTTCTGGACAGTATTCTGGCCTCGTCTGTCGAGTAACTCGTTAGTCGAGTTACATGAGTTACTCGACGAACTTCCTCAATAGTGTATTTTGGTAATGTAAATATGGAATCTGGCTTCTCATATTTTTGAGATTACAGTCTTTTGAGATTCGTACTGAAATCGTGGATGTTTATTTTTGTTAAGTATGCTTGGACTATGATTTAACTATTTGAGATACTATAAGTTTGGTGCATAGTATTGCTAAAAAAAAATATCCACTAGGAATATTGCATAATGCAAGATGCATGTTAGGAACATTGCATTTTATATGTCATGAACGGGGGAAGGTAACCTTGTGTTGCATGTCCTAACGCTTTGGATGTTCGTCCGATCCCAAACAGAATCTGGGGGTGTCACACTTTCTCTCTCTTCTCCTTCAATTGAAATGGGTTTCACCCATTTCTACCCACCGTAGCGCCACCATACATGGCCAACGTCGCTTCCGAGCACCTCTAGCAGCTCCACCTCCATGGCCTCCCTACCCCGTAGCCTCTCTCCTCCCTCAAATCGCTACACACAAAACGCACAGAACCCATATGGGTTCTCCACCGTGCACCGTGCACCGTCCACACGAGGTAACGCAGGCCACCAGCCACCTTTCCATGGCTTCCCTTCTCATCGACGACCTACCCTAGCCACCCCCATGCCCAGCTGAGCCTCCCTCTCCCCACACTCTCCCCCACTCTCTCACAGGTGTTTGTCCACCTTGCGGCCAGATCTACTGGCGTGGACCACTGTACAGCCTCGAACGCTACCTTGCCCCTCCATTGCACCTCCTAAGCCCTTCCATGGCCAGCCATAGTCCCAAGCCTTGAAACCCATGAATTTTTCAGTTTAGCCATACACGGCCTAAACTTCTCCACGAACCACCATGTCTCCGATGTGTGCCATGTTGCGCCTAAACTTTGACTCAAACTAGTGAACCAAAAATTTAGTACAGTTTTACTTGCAAGTATACAGGTGTTGTAGTAGCTAACAGGGTCGAATCCATAAGGATTAACTTATGTAATTAAGAAAATAACTGGAACAATGAAAATAAATTACGAAAATGAACGTGCAATCGAATATAAAAGAAAATTACTGAGATGAAGATTTTTGAAATAACAAAATAAAACTAAAATGATAAAGTAAATCCATATGGAGAATGACTATGGTTTCGAGGATCCATTTAATAATTTAGAATATTGTTACCGATCAATTTACTTCAATTAAACTAGAATAATGATTTCATTTAATTGGAAGATTTAACATTTAAGGTCAAGAAAAATAATCACTAATAATTAAGCATGAACGATTGATGATTATAACCTTCACAAACTCATTTGAATATCACAGGAATTTTTTCAATCGATCAAACTCATAATATAAATTCCAATGTTGATACGAAAATAATATCTAAATCATTAAACTTCACCTCTAACTTTAGTACGAAAGTTTAGCCAACCATGTTCACCACAAGAGCTATGAAAATCAAATGAACATTCTCCACGATAGAACTAAAATAAAATATCAAATCAATACTAGAAATAAAAAACCAAGAGCATAAACAAAAGTGAAGAGAAAATACAACCCCAAAGAACTCCCTGCGTCTCACTCAAAAGAAAAAGAGAATAAAAGTTTCCATCAACGCCGTTCACGTTTCAGCTTCTGTCTTCCTCTTTCCTTTCTCTTTTTTTTTTATGTTTTCGTTTCTGCTCCTACCAAAAACCAGCCTTTCCCTGGCTTCTGTCTCCGCACGAAACGATGGAAAAACTCCAACTCTCTTTCTCTCTCTCAGTCCATCCTCACCTACCAAAACTCAGACCCCTCTTCCATTCATCTCTCGCTCAGACCAAAAAAAAATTCTCCACTGGTTCTCTATTTTTTTCTCTCAAAACAGAGCACTTGGCCAGCTCTTGGTTCCGTCTCTCTCCTCTAGAATAAAAATGCTCCTCTGTTCAGCAACTGCATTCCAGCGTCTCTCACTAGTTCTATCCTTCTCCCTGCCCTTCAACGTGCCTGTGTTGCATCCCAGACTGAACGTACGTCCCTGTCTTTATCCTCGTTTTGTCCTTCTCTCCCAGTCAGTAACCCCCCGTGCCTCTTCGTTACAGTCCCAGCAAAATTGAAAAAACAAACCACTTCTCTCTTCAAAACGAAAAGCTGTAACTCCCCAGGTCTCAGTCCGTCAAAAGCTGGAGAAAAAAAACTCCTCACCTTTCTGCTCTGCCCCAGACGAAGAGTATATCTTCCTCACTTCTCAACTCTCGCTGAAGTGTAGCGTCCAGCTTTATACTCCTCTGTAAGCTTTCCTTTTTTTTTTTTTTTTTTCAAAACCTACTCTCCTACAACTTTCTTTTTGTTTTCCGTTTCCTATGTTGCCCTCTTCGTGAATCACTCCTCTCATCTCCTAGCCATGTGCGTCAAAGAAGACCCTCTCACGTCCGTCAATTTCGTGTGATTCCCTTGAAAAACCAGCTGCCAACAATTACTCCAGAAAATGCATGAATTGCTTACTTTTTTAAAAGGCCAAATTTTTTCCACATGTTGCATCCGTTTTCATCAAAAGCAAGAAAATTGAACAAGTTGAAGTAATGTGGGGTCCATGTTCCATTAAGAAAAGAAATGTTCGTTCATAGCCAACCCCATATGCATTTGATTTCTTTATTCCATGCATGGGTCCCGCTTCCTTTATATACATGTGATTCTTCTTTCTTCACTTGTTTATACATCTATAGCCAAAAAATCTCGTCTCATGTGGTGGTCAAACCGAGATATGTCAAGAGAGGCCATGTGCATCTGCCACTCTACCAATCTATCAAAATCTTCGGCATTTTTTCTCAATAATATTTTATCCCCTATTTGAAATCATGTATAAGTAAGGTGCACTGAAGCAAGTCAGCATTTTAAAGCCTAAAAGAAAATAATATGCAAAAAAAAAAAACAAGATTAGAATATTAAAAATATATTGTGCATGTGAAGAATTGTTATCCAATTAAATCACTGGTTATAAAATAAAGCATAAACCATAATATTAACCAATTTAAATCACAACTCCAATTTATGCCTATTAACCACATTTTCATCTAAGACCAATAATAATGTCATGAAATAATTAAAATACATCGGTTTTAGATAAATAAAATATGCAATATTTCAGCTCAAACACACCCTTCGACTAGCTTTTTACTATTTCTTGAGCAAAATAGTGAAAATTAATTGAGATAAACATTGCATAAAGCTCGAAATTCAAACAAAAGCAATCGAACATAATTTTGAATTATCACAAAAAATCGATTCGTAACTACTCAACACCAGGAGTTGTATCCACAAGGAAAGTCTCAACAATTGTTCACATAGAATTGTGGCAAATGTCTTGGAACTCGAATGTGTGTGTGGCTGAACCTCTGTGTGTTCCTCGTTAATAAGCATGATTTATCATAGGATTTTTCAACCTTAAGATTAGTCATTATTGATTCTAACTACCTCAAAGCTTAAGGGAATAGCAGTTTTCACGCCAACTCTGTTTAAAGGTTAAACACTCAACCTCCAAAGTTTTGGGTAATTATTTCTAGCCCTTTATTCAGGATAACTAACACGCTTTCATCTTCTTCTTTTACGATTCATTCGTCTTTCTTCTCTCTCTCTCTCTTCTTCTTCTTCTTTATTTTTTTTAAGGCTCAGTAGTCCTACAGTTTATTTCTCTTGTTTTAAATCAATGAACATTAATGAGGGACACTACAAGTGTGACAATCCCAAATTCCGCTTGGGATTGAACGGACATTTGAAGCGTCGAGACATGCAACACAAGGTTACCTGCCCCCGTTCATGACATATAAGATGCAATGTTCCTAACATGCATCTAGCATTATGCAATATTCGCAGCGGATTATTTTTTTTTTTCTTTAGCAATACTATGCACCAAACTAAAAATATCCCAAATACTTGAAACATATTTCATACATAAAAACATACTAAAAAGCCGTGATCACTACACTAGTCCAAAATGGTTGTGATCAAAAGAATACTTGAGATACAACTCCAAAAGTACAAGCATTAACCTAAGTTAAATACTATACCATCATCAACATCGCACCGTAGCCTAGATGACCGTATTCAGATGGTCAGATTCCAATTCTTCTTTGGGTCCTGTAACAAGATCTACCATTCGGGGGGAATGGTAGTTGGGACTACCACAGTGAGATTTGATTACAAATCTCAGTAAGTTAACATAAAACTCACACACAGGTTAAAGATGCATGCATGGCAGTAAAAGCATAAATGCATAAGTAAAGTCGTACATAAGCATAGCATAACTTGACATATAACATGACATAACCAGAACTTAAACGTGAACTGAACTTGACTTAACATGACATGAACTTGAGTTTAAAACATAACATGGACTTGAAATGTAGCATGAACGTAAACATGCATAACATAAATATGAACTTGAAAATAACATAAACTTGAACATATCATGACATAAACGTGAACTTGAGACATACTGTAAACGTGAACTTAACATGATGTGAACATGAACTTGGAACATAACTTGATCATGAACATAACATGTACGTGTACATAACAAAACATGAACTTGATCTGAAACTTGACTTATCATGCACTTGATCTGAAACTTGACTTAATACGTACTCCACAGTTGTTGTGGCCCCACGTATTCTACGTGTCACAATTGCTGTGTCTCACGTAGTGTATGCTCCACAGTTGTTGTGGCCCCATACTTCATGCTCCACAGTTGTTGTGGCCCCATGAATACACGTAACATAAAATATAATACGTACTCCACAGTTGTTGTGGCCCCACGTATACACGTAACATAAAATATAATACGTACTCCACAGTTGTTGTGGCCCCACGTATACACGTAACATAAAATATAATACGTACTCCACAGTTGTTGTGGCCCCACGTATACACGTAACATAAAATATAATACGTACTCCACAGTTGTTGTGGCCCCACGTATACACGTAACATAAAATATAATACGTACTCCACAGTTGTTGTGGCCCCACGTATACACGTAACATAAAATATAATACGTACTCCACAGTTGTTGTGGCCCCACGTATACACGTAACATAAAATATAATACGTACTCCACAGTTGTTGTGGCCCCACGTATACACGTAACATAAAATATAATACGTACTCCACAGTTGTTGTGGCCCCACGTATACACGTAACATAAAATATAATACGTACTCCACAGTTGTTGTGGCCCCACGTATACACGTAACATAAAAAATAATACGTACTCCACAGTTGTTGTGGCCCCACGTATACACGTAACATAAAAATATAATACGTACTCCACAGTTGTTGTGGCCCCACGTATATACGTAACATTAAATATAATACGTACTCCACAGTTGTTGTGGCCCCACGTATTCACGTAACATAAAATATAATACGTACTCCACAGTTGTTGTGGCCCCACGTATTATACGTAACATAACATGTCTTATCTTTCTTAATGCATGAGATATTAATTAATATCATATACTTTTCTAACATGGCGTATACTTGTAAATGGCACAATATGATTTAATCATAACATTTCATGGCATACTTAACATGGCATACTTATAACATACATCATTGTATGACAGAAAAGATTATGTAACAGATAATTATTCATGAGAGATTAAATCATACGTAGCAGATAAACATGTAATGACATAGCATGACATGGCATATACGATAACATACATACATAAATTGTAGTTCTCTTACCCATCACACATACACAATAAACTGATAGTAAGTTAGAGGCTAACTTACCTCGATCGTCGCGTTCTATGAGAATAGAGCGCGAGACACGAGGAACTGCACAACAGCTGGAAGAGGAACACTCAAGTCCTTAAGATTTTCACTTCTGAACTCAATTGCCATATTGTAAGCACTTGCAACACCACGGCCAACTTGAGGTTTCACTATACTCGGAAGAGATAAATTGACTTCAGAAAGCCTTTGCACTAAAACAAGTTCATTAAAATTATCAATAACAACCAAACAAACAACTCATTTCTCAATCCATATACTCTTAGCCATAGTCAACCACAAGATGACACCAGTCATCCCGGACTATAATCCATATCATCACTGCTTCGGGACACTGTCATACAGTTTCCCAACATTACACCATACGCTCCACACTTCTCTGCTACGCCATCCAACCCTTCGTGACACGCCATCCGGTGTATCACGACTTAGTACAGAGTACACTCACGTGAACTCTCTTCCATTCACACTACAAAACCCATCACTGCGATACACGTCTCACGGTGCATCGCTACGCGACACGGAGTACGCGCTACGCGTACTTCCTTCGCTACAACACTCATCAACACGATGCACATCACACGATGCATCGCCATACCACACGGAGTACACTACATGCGTACTCCCTTCCTTCTACGACCCACATCACTACAGCGCACGTCGCGCGGCGCGTCGCTGCATTACACAGAATACGCTACACGCGTATTCTCTTCACACAACCCGCCGTATCACATCTACGGCATCCATCTCACGCCTATACTTCACAGCACAGTCCACAAAACTACAAAATCAAGCCTAACACTTCACAACCACACTTCGTTTCACAACTACGCAGCGAACTCCACAAACACTAACTACACAGTCTACAGCCAACCAAATCAACTATGTTAAACATAAATAACTAAAGATAGAGGGTTATACCATCGACGGGATAACCCGTGCGTCGCTCGCTGCTCGTCACGAACATGCGTCGGAGGAGCATACGTGGCGGTACGGTGTCTGTCCACCACATAAAGTGGTAGTTTGGGCTTGAGAAAGGCTAGGCGTGGTCTTGGAAGACTCACGGTCGCCTTGTGATGGTCAAAGGTGGCGGAGCACGGCGGCATCACGCCGTGAACAGTAACTCCGAACGGTGAGCGGAGGAGACGCGAGGTAGCGAAAAGCCATAGAACTTCATGGAAAGCTAGGGAAAGGTAGAGGAACATGTGGTGGAGCTGTGGTGGCGAGGTGGTGGTCGGACGGTGGCTAACGGCGGCAGATCGGCCGTTTGAAACCATTTTTGGCCTTGGAGAGTGCGGGAGAGTGTGAGCTCTACGAAGCTCCGTTGGCCATGAAATTTCTTGGAGAGGTTCATGAGGATGAGAGGAACAAGATGGTGGTGGTGAAACACCACGGGTGGCCGTGTACGGCGGCGCACGGTGGTGCAACCGAACGGGTGTTTTGAGAAACCCATATGAGAAAAAGTGAGAGTTTGGGAAAAAGAAAGACATGGGGAGGAAGCCCTTGATGTGGTGAATCCAATGGTGGTGCTTGGTGGCTGATTTGGCCGTGTATGGTGGTCCAAAATGGTGAAAAGCCTTAAAAACCCATTTGTTTGGAGGCGAGAGTGGCGGCTAACCGTGGCTCGGATGGAGGTGAAACTTGGAGGGGATGTTCACCGGTGAGAGGGGAAGAAATCTGGGTGGGTGGTGTAGTCCACGCCGCCGGCGAGCGGCGGTTCTGGGCGGAGAAAGAAATCGGCAACAGGGGAGAAAACAGGGCAGGGGCAGCAACTTCCGGGGGCTCTCGGCGACTAACGGCTGGTCCGATGGCTCTGAAAATTGGTGTGTATGAACTATGGTGAAAGGGGAAGAGAATGGCGGGGGTGGTGTACGACACCTCCACCGGACGGCGGAGAAACGGGCGGTCAAAGGGGCGGCGACGGTAATGAGACAAGAAGGAAGAGCACGGGAAGAGAGAGAGAATTGGTGGCCGGCGTTGCACACCTCCGGTGCAGATGTGTTCGCCGGTGAGGGAGGGACATGCCGGAGGTGGAGGTGAGGCACGGCGGCCGGAGGTGGCGCCGGTAGGAAGCTAGAACCGATCAGCTATGGTGGAAGGGTGTAAGTCGACCATGGAGAGAAGGAGAGGAAAGAGAAGGAAAAAAAAGAAAAAAGGAAAAATGAAGGAAAAAGGGTAGGAGCCTAGGTAATAAACTTCAATCCTACGTTTTGGGATCCTCAAATAATTCAACGGTGAATTAAAACACTGATTAAAAACGCGTAAATGTTTTATTTTAAATAAAACACTTTAAATAAAACACCACGATGAATTAAGGTAGAATATTATTTTATAAACTAAAATTTATAAAATAATATTTCCTCATCATTATATAAAATGATAAAGTACCGTTAATTAATCGAAGATGATAAAACCAATTAATTTAAATAAGAGTTTTCAACGTAAAATTAAACATCTTAATATCTTAAAACAACTAAAATATTTAATCTAAGTAATTATCCACAATTATAATATTTTCAGAGCTCATTAAATTATTATAATTGTGCTACTTTAAAAACAAGCTTATCTAATACTTTGAAATTCGATGGATAAGATCCGGGAAAACGCCATCGAGGTACAACGCTTAGGATAAAACTGTTCATGATTTTACAGCTGTCGGTGAAGAACAAATTACGTGATTTACGGAAAAGATAATCTATACGCGTGATTCCAGATGAGGGTAAAGACGAGAGAGATGTGATTGCTGTCGGGAAAGAATCCAAAACTGATTATTTTAGCGGGCTGTTACAACAAGTGTAAGCATGTGCAAAATGTTCTTTCAAAACTTGCCCTTCCTTCTATATAAATCATACTAATCCTCATCTCAATAAATATCACATCTTGGTGTTTCAAGTCACTCTTCAACAAAATATGATGTATCATAAGTAATGCTCTATGCTTAGAGTTAAAAATATATCTTCACAAAATAATTCCACTCAATCACTCCACCAAGATGCTCAAATTTCACAAAAAAATGCCAAAATGAGTGTGTTAATTATTTGTGTTTCAATGCACATCACAACAATTTTTTTTTTTGTACTAACACATTTTCAACAGAAAACCCTCCCCCAGCTACATGTGACATTGTTGTCAATGTTCAGCAAATGAATGTTCGATGACATATGCTATACAGGCATGAATTGAAGCAAGATAAACATTGCATAACATATATTGAAATGCAAATAATTAATAGAGAGGAAAGAAGTCACCTGAGATACTTGAGTGCATACAAGGAGTAGATTTCTGTCAAAGTTAGAAGAAACAAAAAGCAAAAGAAAGAAAAACAAAACAACCAAATATGGTATATACAATGAAGAATTAGAAATTAATTCTGATAAGCAGGATCCTCCTGAGTAGTGGACTCAACCTCCGAAGTAAAATCACCCAAAATGGTTTTAATTTTTGTCCATTAACTTTAAAAACATTACCATTCTCTGGGTTTTCTATCTCAATGGCCCCAAAAGGATAAACAGTTTTTACAACAAAGGGACCATCCATCGGAATTGAAGCTCACCAGGAAACAAATGGAGCCTTGAATTATATAACAAAACTTTTTGGAAAGGCTCAAAAGACTTTCAAAAAATATTTTTATCATGAAAAATTTTCATTCTCTGCTTGGAAACACGAGAGTTTTTGTAAACTTCATTCTTGATTTCCTCTAACTCATTAAGCTAAAACTTACGAAGAGAGCAAACTTTGTCCATATCAAAATTAAATTGCTTAATTGCCCAATAAGTTTTGTGTTCCAATTCCACAGCCAAGTGACACGCCTTTCTAAAAATGAGTCTATATGGGGACATACCAATCGGGATTTTAAAAGCAGTACGGTATGCCCAAAGTGCATCAGTTAGTCGTAAAGACCAATCTTTGCGACTTGGGTTAACCATATTTTCTAAAAACATTTTGATCTCTCGATTAGATACCTCAACTTGGCCACTTGTTTGTGGAAGGTATAGCAACCTTATGAGTAATACCATATTTTTGCATTAAGATCTCGAAATACTTATTGTAAAAATGTTTATCCTCGTCGCTGATAATGACTTGAGGTGTTCCAAACATTGATAAAATATTTTCTTTCAAAAATTTCAGCACAACGTTGTGATCATTGTTCTTGCATGGAACAACCTTGATCCATTTGGACACATAATCAACATCTACCAAAATGTAGAGATTGCCAAAAGAAACTGGGAAGGGTCCCATGAAATCGATGCCCAACAATCAAATATTTCAACAACCAAAATTGGATTTAATAGTATCATATTTCGGCAGATAATCCCTCCCAATTTTTGACAACGCTCACAAGTTTTACAAAATTAATGGGTCTCCTTGAAAAGGGTAGGCCAATAGAAATCACATTGCAAAATTTTAAGAGCTATTTTCTTTCCAGAAAAATGGCTACCACATGCCCCAGAGTGACAAAAAGACATCACACTCTAAAATTCACTATTGGGAACACATCATCTAATTATCTGATCCGGGCAATATTTAAACAAATATGGATCATCCCAAAAGAATTTTTTTACCCCTACAAAAAATTTCCTCTTATTTTGTTGAGTCTAAATGTGAGGAATTTCACATATAGCAAGAAAATTAGCAATGTCAGCATACTAAGGCAATAGAGATATACTAAAAAGTTGCTCGTCTGGAAATGAGTCTATAATAGGAACTGTCTTTATGGAATCTGAAACAACAAGTCTAGGCAGATGATCAACAACAACATTTTCAACTCCTTTTTTATCTTTAATTATCAAACCAAATTCTTGCAGTAAAAGGATCTATCTAAGCAAGGGCTTTGCATCTTTTTTAGCTAAAAGGTATTTCAAAGCAGCATGATCAGTAAAAATGACAATTTGAGATCCAATCAAATAAGAGCAAAATTTGTCAAGTGCAAAAATTACTGCAAGTAGCTCTTTTTCAGCTGTTGAATAATTCATTTGAGCACTATTTAAAGTTCTACTTGCATAATAAATCACACAAGGCTTTTTGTCCTTGTGTTGGCCCAACACAACTCCAATAGCATAATCACTAGCATCACACATAATTTCAAATGGTAAATTTCAATCAGGTGATTGCATAATTGGGACTAAAATCAACATACCTTTTAGCTTTGAAAAAGCTAAGTCACAATTATCAGTCCACACAAAAGAATTTTCCTTTGACAATAAATTACACAAAGGTCTAGAAATTGTGCTGAAGTCTTTAATGAATATCCTATAAAAACCTGCATGACCTAGAAAAGATCTGATATCCCTGATGTTCTTTGGGATGGGCAAATTAGAAATTAATTCAATCTTGGTCTTGTCCACTTCAATATCTACGACTTTCTTTTTGTTTTCCGTTTCCTATGTTGCCCTCTCCGTGAATCGCTCCTCTCATCTCCTAGCCTAGTGCGTCAAAGAAGACCCTCTCACGTCCGTCAATTTCGTGTGATTCCCTTGAAAAACCAACTGCCGACAATTACTCCAGAAAATGCGTGAATTGCTTGCTTTTTTAAAAGGCCAAATTTTTCCATATGCTGCATCCGTTTTCATCAAAAGCAAGAAAATTGAACAAGTTGAAGTAATGTGGGCTCCATGTTCCATGAAGAAAAGAAATGTTCGTTCATAGCCAACCCCATGTGCATGTGATTTCTTTATTCCATACATGGGTCCCGCATCCTTTATGACGCCGGACAGGATAGCGATTATCCCGCAAGCTAGTTCCAACAGATGATTCACAGGAGAAAATTCGCCTAAAACTAGAGAGAAAAGTCTCTAGGGTTTAACGGAATATTATAAAATCAAGCAATAATGAAAATCAGTCCACAAGCCGGACTGTTTAGCCAAAAATCGTGTTTATCCGAATTTTGTCAAAAATAGCAAAATCTCATAAATCACTCTAAAGTGAAATTCGAAATAAAATAAGCAATCTGCAAAAAATTTGGCCCAAATCGGATTTAAAATGACTTCCTAACTGACAAGCGAAATATTACCATAACTAGTAAAAAATAACTAAAACTAGTGATTCGGAGGGAAAAACAGTAGAATTTGAGGTTGAAAAAAAGGCACATGAAGCCATGCTCAATGTAGACGGCGTGCGTGCCGAAAAGAGCTTTCCGAATTGGGGTCTTATGTGCGATTCCGACACCCGTAGCCAAAGTTATGGCCAAAAGATTGAAACGCACTCAAAACGGCTCCAATGAGAAACATATCACACTTAATTCCTGCCTTTTCGCTGATCTGCCAACTCATGGTATCTCAACGCCATCAAGGTGCAATCTGACAGCTCAGCATCATCTGTCTCGGATCCCCCTGCATCACTTTATATACATGTGATTCTTCTTTCTTCACTTGTTTATACATCCATAGCCAAAAAATCTCTTGTCTCATGTGGTGGTCAAACAGAAATATGTCAAGAGAGCCCATGTGCATCTACCACTCTACCAATCTATCAAAATCTTTGGCACTTTTTCTCAGTAATATTTTATCCTCTATTTGAAATCATGTATCAGTAAGGTGCACTGGAGCAGGTCAACATTTTAAAGCCTAAAAGAAAATAATATGCAAATAATAAATTAAAAACAAAAACAAGATTAGAATATTAAAAATTTATTGTGCATGTGAAGAATTATTATCCAATTAAATCACTGGTTATAAATAAAGCATAAACCATAATATTAACCAATTTAAATCACAACTCCAATTTCTGCATATTAACCATATTTCCATCTAAAACCAATAATAATGTCATGAAACAATTAAAATACATTGGTTTTAGATGAATAAAATATGCAATATTTCAACTCAAACATGCCACCTTGGCACCACCACGAGACCATCACCCTGGAACCTTAACCCAGCACCTAGTAGCCTAGCCCAACGCCCAAACAGCTCCCAAATCCCTAAAACAACCACCGTAGGCAGTTTAGCCGCCACGTACATCTCTTCTGACACCTTTGACTATGGCTAACATAGAGCAACGCACGAGTTATCCCATCGATGGTATTACCATCTATCTCTCATTATTTATGGTTAATGTTTGATTAATTAATTGTGGAGTTCGCTATGTAGTTGTAATGTGTAGTGTAGCGGCATACATGAAGTGTTGGGCGTAATTGTGTGGTGTGTTGTGTAGTGTTGTGGACTGTGCTGTGAAGTATGGCATGGTATTGTGAAAGGAGTACACGTGGAGCATACCCCATGAGGTGAAGCGATACACAGTGTGGCTTGTCGGGAAGAAAATGATGGTTGCGTAGTTGAGGAGTGTAGAGCGTGTGAGTAGTGTCAGGAACTGTGGAACTGTGTCCCAAAATAGTTGTGATGTGGCATGTAGTCTGAGGTGACAGGTGTCGCCTTATAGTTGACTTATGGCTGAAAGTATGTGTGAAGTGGCAGAATAGTGTAAGAGTAGCACAACAGAAGCATGACGGGGGAATGTCACAAAGTGACATGGTTAAACAAGCAGTTGTGCTTGTGATGGATGAGGAGTTAGCGTAAGAATGACGTAGCGGGATGTGAGGTGATGTGACAAGGTCATGATGTAGCTTGAGGTTAGTCTTGAGTATGTGATGAGACCAAGGCATAGAATGAATGGGTCTTGTCATGTAAGTGTTGGGATGAACTTGTAAAGGGTCGGAAAGTAGGAAGGTCCTGCTAAGCCGGTTTGAGTAGAAGTTGGTATTAGAGTATGGAGTTTATTTATACAAGCGGGCGTTCAATGGACTATAAGTTGATCTTAGGTGATAAGGGGGTAAGGTACATGTGCATCTGGTGAGACATGTGTACCGGACGGATTTACTATATATAATGGGTAATTTGTCCTAAGCATGGTTACACGATGTTTAAGCCTTAGAGTTGGCTTAAAGTCATGTGGCATATATGGATGGGAATGAGGATTGAATATGGGCTAAGATACATGAAGGTAGTAATGGGTAAGTTTTCTAAGATTGGGATGCGTGACTTAGTTAGTCTAAGTCATACATGAAATGTGTTAATAGGAGAGTAAGACAAAAGTCTTAGTGTCTTAACCCTAAGGTGAATCAGGAGGTTCACTTTAAAGGATAAAGACCTTGAAGTAGAACGTTGGATTTTGAAAAGGTGATCCAAGTGAGTCCTAGAAAGAGGAAACGTGATAAAGAAGAAGTAGAAGACAGAGATAGTGACGGTAAATCGATCCCAAAAGTTTTAGCACAGTAAATAGTACGTAAGAACACTAGGATGGATGGAGAGTGTTCCAAGTGAAGTGTAGTTCTATTTCTAGTATGGTTACTTATGTAGTAGATAGAAATGACATTAAGGTTGTGTATGCATGTAGGTTGTCATCTGACACTCACATGAATGGACTGCATGAAATGAGTATGGCATAGAGTCCAGATAAGTATTACGTTCATATTCTTCTAGAGTTTTCTAAATAAATGAAAATGAGAAATGAAATGCTTTTCCTTTACGATACTTTACGGAACGACACAAAACATATTTTATGAAAGAATGCTAAGTATAAGTTTTCAAGTATAAGTATGTAATGGCCCTCCTTGGCAGCCCCTTTTTATGCACCCAAAGTATTAAGTGTATACATGTGAATGGATGGTATACGTGGTAAGTATTGTATGTATTTTCATGAAACGAAATGCGAGACTGACGCCTCATGCTTTAAGCGATGCTTTAAACGACTCGAAGAAAGTGTTTTAAATATCCATACGAACTGATGCTTTAAAGGATGTATGAACTGATGTTTTAAATGATGCCATGAAAGATGATATTTAAGCTCATACTTTTAAATGACTTTTCTGAATGAACGGACTGAAAAGCTGAAAGAACTGAAAAGAACCGAAAGGACTGAAATGAATGAAAGGACTGAATGCTTTAATGTATGAAAATACGCAACAGGCACATGAATGATCAGATAAAGGTACCAACGGGCACATGAAAACCTATGTTATTATATTTTAATTGTATGAAGTAATTCTTATGAGTCATCGACTCATTTTAGTTTTTATATGTGCCCTCCCAAGGATAAGATGGGCATGACACGTCAAGACAGGCACAGTCCAAGAGGAAGAGTACAGAAGCCTAGGTATAACATTTTGTATAATAGACTTCAATTATAAAATTTAATATTTTCTGTTCTGACCTTTTAAATTAAGAAACACGTTATATTTATAAATATGGAGTATTTCGTATCCTAGCATGGAAGGAAAAGAAATTTCAAAATGAACAGTAATTCTCATCTTTTTTCCTAAAATCATTTTCTAAAGGACCCACCACAACAACAGGCGTTACAACTTACCCGGCATTGCAATCTGCCCAGTCCAGTCCTTCGGTTACATCATTCATTCAATCATGGCCATTACATTTTTTCATATATTAAACCATTCAGTCCTTTTCATTCATTTCAGTCCTTTCAGTTCTTTTCAGTCCTTCCGTCTGTTCATTCATAAAATTCATTTAAAAGCATGAGCTTACATCATCTTTCATGGCATCTTTTAAAGCATCAGTTCGTACCGACTTTTAAATACACTTTTTTCTTATCCTTTAAAGCATTGCTCAAAGCATGAGGCCTTAGTCTCGCATTTCATTTCATTAAAATATATACAATACTTACCGCGTTACCATCCGTTCACATGCATACACTTAATACTTTGGGTGCGTAAAAATGGGCTATCATGGAGGGTCGTTACATACTTATGCTTGAAAACTTATATATAGCATTCTTTCTTAAATCATTTTCATTTGGGTCATTTTGTGAAGCATCGAAAAGGAAAAGAATTTCATTTTCATTTTCATTTATTTAGAAAACTCTAGAAGAGTGAACGTAATACTTACCTGGACTCTATTCCATACTCATTTCATGCAGTCCATTCATGTGCATGTCAGATAGCAACCTACATGCCTACACATAACCTTTGCGTCATTCTTTATCTAATGCATAAGCAAGTAAACTAGAATAGAACTACACTTCACTTGGAACACTCTCCATCTATCCTTATGTTCTTACGTGTCCTTTACTATGCTAAAACCTTTGGGATCTACTTACGGTCACTATCTCTTCCAAACTCGACGTTCTACCTCAAGTGCTCAGCCACTAAAGTGAACCTCCATGATTCACCTTAGGGTTAAGACACTAAGACCTTCGTCTTACTCTCCTATTAACCACATTCTGATGCATAACTCAGACCAACTAAGTCACACATCTCAATTCTAGACAACATACCCATTACTACCTTCATGTATCCTAGCCCATATTCAATCCCCATTCCCATCCATACATCCCACATGACTTTAAGCCAACTCTGAGGTTTAAACATCGTGTAACTATGCTTAGGACAAATTACCCATTATATATGGTAAATCCGTCCAGTACACGTGTCTCACCAGATGCACATGTACCTTACCCTTTATCACCTAAGACTAACTTATAGTCCATTTAATGCCCGCTTGTATAAACAAGCTCCATACTCCGATACCAAATTTTTTTCAAATCCGATCAGTAGGACTCTTCCTACTTCCCAACCCTTTAAATGTTCATCCCAACACTTAGCACAACAAGACTCCATTCATGCTACACCTCCATTGCGTCACATAGCTTGAGGCTAATCCCGAGCCACATCGCAACACCCGTCACTATGATAGGGTCACACCACAACTACTTCAAGACACTGTTCAACAATTCTCGACACTACACCACATGCTCTACGCTTGTCATCCATGTCATCTAACCTTTGTGACATGTCATCTGGTGCATCACGACTTCACTATGTGGAGTAAACTCCACATGAACTCCCTTCCATCCACACTATGCCATACACCACAACGACGCATGCCACACGGTGTATCGCTACACAACATGAAGTACGCACCACGTGTACTCCCTTCACACTCTGCTACACCACGTACTACTACGATGCACACCACACGGTGTGTCGCTATACGACGTGGAGTTCACACCATGTGTACTCCCTTCACAACACTAGGCCGCATCACAACCACAGCACACACCTCACACCCATACTTCACAACACAGTCCACAACACTACGCAGCACACTATACAATTAAGCCCAACACTTCATTATACAGCGAACTCCACAATACTAACAGCACAATCCATAACTTATCAACTAACATTTATCATAAATAATGAGAGATAGAGGATAATACCATCGACGGGATGACCTGTGCGTTACTCGCTACCCGTCACAGTCAAAGGCGTCGGAAGAGTCGTACATGGTGGTTAAATCGCGTACAGTGGCTATTTGGGCTATTGAAGGTGGCTACAGGTGTGAATTTGAGCGGAGAAGGGTTTGGTCATGGTCCGAGAGTGGTGACCTCGTGATGGTGCCAAGGTGGCACACGGTGGAGGCATGGCGGCTTGTGGAAGAGTTTGGGCCTTGGGTCTCAAAGCATGAACATTTGTGGGTTTCAAGGCGCTTGAGGGAGGTGCAGTGGAGCTGTGGTGGCAAGGTGGTGGTGGCATGGTGGCTAGAGGCGATGGATCTACACTGTGGGTCATGGAAACCCATGAGAGAGTGGGGGAGAGTGAGAGAGGTGGGGACTTTGGCTGGGCATGGGAATAACTAGGGGAGGTCGTGGGCAGCTAAAGATCACGGTGGTGATGGTGCGGTGGCGTGGGTTGCCGTGTATGGCGGTGTGGGTGGAGAACCCGTGCATGTTGTGCGAGCGTGCATGAGGTGGTCCGACAGAGAGGCGGAGAGTTAGGGGAAATGGAGGCCATGGAGGTGGAGCTGGTGAGGTGGTGAAGCTGTTGGTGGTGGTCAGAGGTCGTGATGACCGTGTACGGTAGCGCAGGGGAGGAAGAATGGGTTTTCTTACCCATTTCAAAAAGAGGGAGGAGGAGAGAGAGAGGGGCTACCGTGGGACTCACCATTGGTGGGGTTGGACTCACCGGCGTGAGGGGGTGACGCTGGTGGTGGAGGTGAGGCTGGATAGCACAAGGAGGCACTGGGCTAGGCTGAAGGAGATTCGGCCATGGAGAAAGGGGCATACGCATGAGCTAAAGAAGAGGGAGGAGAGGGAGAAGAGAGAGGGGAAAGGGAAAAGTGAGGGGAAAAAGGTAGGGGTTTGGATATTTAATCTAGACTCTTCGTCTTGGGATTTTCAAAATGATCTAACGATGAACTTAAATATTGATTTAAAAATGCGTAGACATTTATTTAATTTAAAACACTGAGAGGAATTAAGACAGAATATTATTTTATAAACTAAAGTTCATAAAATAATATTCCTCATCATTAATTAAAATGATGAAGTCTTGTTAATTACTTGAAGAGAATAAAACCATTTAAATTAATTTAGAATTTTCAACATAATTTAAATCTCAAAATATTTTTAAATAACCAAATCATTAAAAAAAAAATTTCACAATTATCATATTTTTGGAGCTCTTCAAAAATATTATAATTGTGTCATTTAAAATTAAGCTTAAATCTATAACACTGGAACTATTCCATTTAAAATACTCGTGGCTTTAAAACACTAAGCTAACTTTATAAGTCACTTAATATCTTTTAAAAACACACTATCGAGGTCTGGCACTCATAACGAGACTCATCATAAGAGAGAAAAATGAGCAGGTTGTTACACAGAACCCTAAAAGGGGAAAACAGGGAATGGAAGAGGACATGTTACACACATTTGGAAGCAAGAAGCTAACTTCACTATAGCTTCTTGCTTCCACTCTCCCTTTAGAGAATTTTGAATTTGGCATCGGAGGTGACATGACTCCCCTCGCCACCCTTTCATCCTCCCTCGCAAGTACGGGAGCACAGTCATTGACTAGCGGCTACAAAACATGCATCAACAGTACATGAAAAAATAAAAGCATAAAAAGAGTAATTTTTTTTTCTAAGTAAGTAAATTATCATTCAGATAAAGGAAAATAAAATACATGTGGAGAGGGTGTAGTTATGTAAAAAACACCTTATTACAATAGGCACAATGTGTGACGCCCCCAACTCCCAAGTACGAACACGTGGAAATCGAGGTGTCGGGATAATGACAACACGGGTTACGCCTCCCATCTCCAAGTGCCAAGTGTGTGTATATGCAACACGTGTACAACAAAAATAACACAGCGGATAATAAAAGTTAGTTGACTAAATACCAAAATTTTAAATACAGATTTAAAATCAATCTCACTTAAACACAAGCGTACCAAAATTATTACAAGTTCCTGTAACATCATAAATCCAAAATACATTTTAAAGACAAGGAAAATAATTTCCCAATAATAACTAAAAGCACCAAATCAATCCTTCGACGGAGCCGCCTCCTCGGGCTCAATCTGTATCAAAATCTATGGTATCAAAGATGGTACTACAGGTAAGTAATAATCCAAGCAACCCACAAGACAAAAATATATTAAGACCTCAACAATATGCATGAACAGGATGTCATATGCATGAAATCCGAAAATAATCATTTTCCAAAAATAATCCTTTTTCCAACGCACGCCAAAAATCATATTTTTGGCCCAAACAGTTCCATTAAAACATTTTCTCGCCATTATCCCAGATAATGGCCCAAAACAAGAAATTAACCAATTTTCCATAAAATGGTCCACGAATGTCCACTTATAAAATCCCGCTATTTTCTCAAAAACTGGCCCACAAATATTCTTTAATCAAAACTTACCATTTTTTCAGAAAATGACCCATATCCAATATCAAAACCAGTTTCCAATTTTTATTGTATGCATCATGTTTCTCCTTTAGGAATCATCCGCACACTCTGGCTCCTATGCTACACCGCAAGTAACAACTACGCATGTGACATCTAAACGAGCAATACCCAACTCTGCGCTCAACGTGTACCATGACTAGGTATCCTCTAGTCCCCGCCAGCCGAGGGACCACGGAATCGGCACGACAGCGTTATCGTATCGACCAAGCCTGACCCAGGGGATGTCACTCATTATTTTCCGCTCCCGAGTGACCAGAGGAGCTCCACCGAGATAATGCCCCATCTCAGCTTGGGGGTCGTGATACACATGCACCTAAAAATCCATTAACACTTAAAAACCGGTTTTCAATTTCCAACGTATGTATATGCATGCACCATGCAATGCAAATGACAAGACACAAAATATACAACAATCCCAATCATCCAAACATAAATAACTCTATCCTCAAATCCATTCGACCCTCAACTTCTCGGACTCAGTTCGACACAACCAACCAATCACAAATTATTGTTAAAGCAAAAATATATTTAAATCTTAAAAGAAGTTTGGAAATTACTGTACGCTATAAAATAATATTTTGTGGATCAAAGAGCTGCAAAAGGTGACGGCAAAGCAACGTAATAGTGCAAAATGCACTGTGGCCGTGGGTACCAAAATATCCAAATTTGAACGGAGACAAACGAAGACTAGGGAAGGCTAGGGTAGGGCTTAGAGGTGTTGATAAAGCTAATGGTAGTGGTGGTTGGCCGTTGGTGGTGGCACAAACGGCAGTCGAAAGCCAAAAAGGCCAAATCGGAGATGGAGATTGTGAGGCTTCAAAGGTGGCGGATCGGGGTTGAGGAAGGGTGGGTTAGGTAGCTAAGAGGTCGGTGGCTTGTGGTGAAAAGATGGTGGCTTGTGGTGGTGCGATGGCAGGGGGAAGTGGAGAAAATCGTGTGGCTTGGTGGTCTTCGTGGGGGCAAACGACGACGAGTTAGGGGTTGAGATTGGTGGAGAATGTTGGCCGATGGGGGGGAAGTTGTGGTGGTGGTGGCGGCGCCGGACAGTGGCGTAGGAAAATACAAGCCCATTCAGGCTACTCACGAGCAGTGAGGAGAGAGAGAGAGAGATGGTGAGGTGGCTGGGATGAGGAGGTCGCCGGCGTGAGGTGAGGATGGTGAGGTGGGCAGTGACAACCGGCGACGCACGGTTGCTGGGCTGGCTAGAGAGAGAGATGCACGGAGAGGAATGAGGGGGGGGTCACGCACGGGCTAGGAGGCAGGGGAGGAAGAAAGAAAAAAGAAAAAAGAGAAAAAAAGAAAAAGTAAGGGAAAAGAAATGAGGTCCAGCCTTTTCCAACTCAGGGTCTCAAACTGATCCAACGAAAATAAATTTTAAAACGATGAATTAAATGAAATAATTTAAACACAATGACTTAATAAAGCAAAATAATAAAATCCAACAATAAACTAATTTAAAAGAGAGTATTTTAAATGCAATACAATAGTTAATATTAAGAAAACACATTAAAATCATTTTCACAACTTAAAAATCATAAAAAAAAAATCCAATGAGAAATCCAATAACTTAAAACAAAAGAATTAAAATTTTAGATCAATTAAAATAATCTTTCAATAAAAATACATTAAAATACGGGGTATCACACAATGCAAGAGTGAAGGAAAAAATGAGAAAAAAGTGGGTCTTAAAACCAAATACTTGGTCCCCACCCATATAATACAAAGAGAGCGCCATCTTAAAAGACTGTTTTTTAAAGTTTGCATAGCTATGCGAGCTATTGAGCCATCGTTGGAGGCGGTGGAAGCTGAAGGTGCACTGCGCTTTGTTGTCTTGAGATGTTTCTTGAGAGACTTGTATTGTTTTCTTCAAGATCATCGATTAAGGAAAGCGGAAACATAATAGAAAGAATGGTATTGGAAGGATTGGATTGCGGTGGACCATCTTTCTTCACATGCACCTGTGGTGGAGCGTGAAGACTATGCATTGGTGATTGTGAAATGAGATGGGGCAGATCTGAAAAATCTTGAGGTGGAGAATCTACTAGTGTGGTCTGTTTAACCAACAGACTCATTAGAGTGTGGTGGTGCGTGAAAACCACGTGTGAGAGAAGCTGCACATGAGGGTCATGCGTCGAGATTTTTGCTGCAATTCCACTTCGTCCAGTAGATCGGCAGCTGTAGAGTAGTTGCGTGGTAGGAAGCATATTGACTGGTAGTCGTCAAAATGCAGTAGATCTAACCAAAATCGAATTGGTGGAAATGAGAGAAAAAACACTACTATGAAAGCATATACACAAAGCGGTATTGGAAAAGGAGCAAAGAGGAGGGTGAGTTTTTTCTAAATAGACTTGAGTTTTTTTAAAAAAAGAACGGCTCCACCCTCCTCTCCGGTGGAAACACTGGAAAAATACTGAGTTTTTTCTAAAGAGATGGAGGAGCTTCTCTTTATAGAAACCGACCCTAAGCAATGCCTTATCCATGCATAAAAAGAGTAATTTACTTATGGATAGTGATATCATTTAGGAGTCATTTGTTTGTAAGACTCAACTTAGCGCAGTCTAATTTTAAGCTGAATCTAATATCCAAACACCCAAATCTCAAATAATTAAAGTTGTGTTAACTCAAAACTTCTTTACACGTAGAATCTACAATATTTTTCAACTTAACACGTCTTTATACGTGGGACTCACAACCTTTTTAACTCTCCATAAATATCTTTAAAATTATGTTAACATTTAAACACACTTCAATTCATCTTAGTTAGACTCTATAAAACTCACTCAACCTTTTTAACTCACTACTATTTATAAATAACTTAACTTATTTAGATTTAACTTAGTTGTGGCACAAGTGAGAGAAAACGAAATCCTATCTACATTGTCAGGACTAGAGAGTACAAAGGTCCGCACAATTTGTATGTGAATCTCGCTTTACATATCCTTCCGAAAATAACTTTTTTTTTTTTTTTTTTTGTTTTTTGTTTTGAAAGGCTTCCGAAAATAACTTGATTGTTACTTATCTTCGTCACTGGCGTGTACCAATAATGAAGTAAATGACAAAATTTCAGAAGTGATATCATTTAATCCGGTTTGGATTTGAAAAGGTTTTCATTTGTTATAATTTTTTAAATTTTTATATAAGATATAATAAATAATATAATTTAATTTATTATTATTATTATTATTTATCTATCCAAGGGTACTGTTTGAATCAGGTTGTACACACTTCGATTAATTCTACGGGATCTTAAAATTAATGGTCAAGTAAACCTTCAGTTGTCCTGAAGAGACTCAAACTGGTGACTATTGAAAAGCAAACCTAAGGCCTAATCAATTGAGCTACCCCTCAAGGTTATAATTTAACTTTTTCAATTTTGTCAATTTAGTTTTTTAAATTTAAAATAATAATAATATTAAAAAATAATATTTTAACAATATTTTATTTTATTTTTATTTTCTATCCAAAATCATCTTAATCTCTAAATCTAAATTAGTCCTAATTAGTTGGGGTACAAGTGAGAGAAAACGAAATCCTATCTACATTGTCAGGATTAGAGAGTACAAAAGTCCCCACAATTTGCTTTTTTTTAAACAAGCTTGCATATAATATATAAAGAATTATTACAAATTAAGAGAGTCTTTTTCACTGTCAATATATAAAAATAATATTGACAAAAATAGTAGTAGGAATAGGGTCCACACAATTTGTATGTGAATCTCGCTTTGCATATCCTTTGGGAAAGAACTTGGTTGTGATTCATCTTCGTCACTAGACTGCACCAATAATGAGGTAAATGACAAAATTCAAGAAGAAAGGCGCCCAAATATTGATTCACCAGGGAACATAAAGACCACAAAAATTCTTTAAATCTTTAATGTTGTCGATTGTGTGTGTACCTCCCACAGGAACTAAATTGTAGTCGCTCTAATCTCCTAGGCTGAATGCGTGGATGGAAATTAGTCCCCAAAAAAGTTGGATATATGTTTTTCTCATAAACTATACACTATTTCATAACTAATTGAAAATTATTTAATAAAATAATAGTTTTTTTATATTTTTATATTTTTTTTAAATTTGTTGAATTTAAATTTAAAAATAATAGTATTTTATGATAAAATTGTAAAGGTTCTGCGAATTAGTGGTATGCTATTGTTGATTACAATATTATTGTTTCTATCTGCTGAAAGTCTTGGGAGGATGGCGGAAAGGTGGCTAAGTACAATTCTCTCTTGTTGGGATGTAATCGGTTTGGTTTGATCCAGTTTTTAGATAAAATTTGAGACCGAACAGGTATGAATCGGTTTTGTATTTTCAAGAACCGATTCCATACCGGTTACCCTCCTAAACCTATTCTTCCGGTTTTACCGGTTCCAATCCAGTTTTTCGATATACTATATACTATATTACATAATATATATAGTATGTAATACTATAGTGATAATTATAGTATATTATAATATATAGTAATATAGTATTAGTATAACTATTAATATTAGTATAATTATTAATACAATAAATTATAGTGGTATAAGATTTTAAAATTTAATATTATATCAATTAGTAATTTATTATATAATACAAAACTATTTTATATATAATTATATATCAAAGTTATATATAATATAAAAAATTAAAAAATATATATATGAATCGGTTTGGTTCCGTTTTAGAAAAAGAAAAATTGGAACCAAACCGATTTTGACCGGTTTTAAGAAAAATAAAATCGGTACTGGACCAAATGTAACAGTCTGCTAAAATTATCAGTTTTGGATTATTTCCCGACAGCAATCACATCTCTCTCGTCTTTACCCTCATCTGGAATCACGCGTATAGATTATCTTTTCCGTAAATCACATAATTTGTTCTTCACCGACAGCTGTAAAATCATGAGTCTTCCAAGACCACGCCTAGCCTTTCTCAAGCCCAAACTACCACTTTATGTGGTGGACAGCCACCGTACGCCGCCACGTACGTTCCTCCGACGCATGTTCGTGACGAACAACGAGCGACGCACGGGTTATCCCGTCGATGGTATAACCTTCTATCTCTAGTTATTTTACGTTTAAAATAGTTGGTTGGTTTGTGGATTGTGTAGTTGTATTTGTGGAATTCGTTGCGTAGTTGTGAAGCGAAGTGTGGTTGTGAAGTGTTGCGTTTGATTGTGTATTTTGTGGACTGTGCTGTGAAGTATAGGCGTGAGATGGATGCCGTAGATGTGATACGGCGGGTTGTGTGAAGAGAATACGCGTGTAGCGTATTCTGTGTAATGCAGCGACGCGCCGCGCGACGTGCACTGTAGTGATGTGTGTCGTAGAAGGAAGGGAGTACGCATGTAGTGTACTCCGTGTTGTATGGCGATGCATCGTGTGATGTGCATCGTGTTGATGAGAGTTGTAGCGAAGGAAGTACGCGTAGCGCGTACTCCGTGTCGCGTAGCGATGCACCGTGAGACGTGTATCGCAGTGATGGGTATTGTAGTGTGGATGGAAGAGAGTTCACGTGAGTGTACTCTGTATTAAGTCGTGATACATCGGATGGCGTGTCACGAAGGGTTGAATGGCGTAGCAGAGAAGTGTGGAGCGTATGGTGTAATGTTGGGAAACTGTATGACAGTGTCCCGAAGCAGTGATGATATGGATTATAGTCCGGGATGACTGGTGTCATCTTGTGGTTGACTATGGCTAAGAGTATATGGATTGAGAAATGAGTTGTTTGTTTGGTTGTTATTGATAATTTTAATGAACTTGTTTTAGTGCAAAGGCTTTCTGAAGTCAATTTATCTCTTCCGAGTATAGTGAAACCTCAAGTTGGCCGTGGTGTTGCAAGTGCTTACAATATGGCAATTGAGTTCAGAAGTGAAAATCTTAAGGACTCGAGTGTTCCTCTTCCAGCTGTTGTGCAGTTCCTCGTGTCTCGCGCTCTATTCTCATAGAACGCGACGATCGAGGTAAGTTAGCCTCTAACTTACTATCAGTTTATTGTGTATGTGTGATGGGTAAGAGAACTACAATTTATGTATGTATGTTATCGTATATGCCATGTCATGCTATGTCATTACATGTTTATCTGTTACGTATGATTTAATCTCTCATGAATAATTATCTGTTAAATAATCTTTTCTGCCATACAATGATGTATGTTATAAGTATGCCATGTTAAGTATGCCATATGATACATGTATGCCATGAAATGTTTATGATTAAATCATATTATGCCATTTACAAGTATACGCCATGTTAGAAAAGTATATGATATTAAATAATATCACATGCATTAAGAAAGATAAGACATGTTATGTTATAATAATGCGTGGGGCCACAACAACTGTGGAGTACGTATTATATTTATGTTATTTATAATGCGTGGGGCCACAACAACTGTGGAGTACGTATTATATTTTATGTTATTTATAATGCGTGGGGCCACAACAACTGTGGAGTACGTATTATATTTTATGTTACTTATAATGCGTGGGGCCACAACAACTGTGGAGTACGTATTATATTTATGTTACTTATAATGCGTGGGGCCACAACAACTGTGGAGTACGTATTATATTTATGTTATGTTATTTATAATGCGTGGGGCCACAACAACTGTGGAGTACGTATTATATTTTATGTTATTTATAATGCGTGGGGCCACAACAACTGTGGAGTACGTATTATATTTTATGTTATTTATAATGCGTGGGGCCACAACAACTGTGGAGTACGTATTATATTTTATGTTATTTATAATGCGTGGGGCCACAACAACTGTGGAGTACGTATTATATTTAATGTTATGTTACTTATAATGCGTGGGGCCACAACAACTGTGGAGTACGTATTATATTTATGTTACTTATAATGCGTGGGGCCACAACAACTGTGGAGTACGTATTATATTTTATGTTACATGAAGTATGGGGCCACAACAACTGTGGAGCATACACTACATGAGACACAGCAATTGTGACATGTAGAATACGTGGGGCCACAACAACTGTGGAGTACGTATTATATTTTATGTTATGTGAATTCATGGGGCCACAACAACTGTGGAGCATGAAGTATGGGGCCACAACAACTGTGGAGCATACACTACATGAGACACAGCAATTGTGACATGTAGAATACGTGGGGCCACAACAACTGTGGAGTACGTATTATGTTTTATGTTACTTGAATACGTGGGGCCACAACAACTGTGGAGTACGTATTAATGCACGTTATTAATCAAGACAATTAAATAAGATTCCAAGTTTATGTTAAGTCAAGTTTCAGATCAAGTTCATGTTATGTTATGCTCACGTACATGTTATGTTCATGTTCATGTTATGTTCCAAGTTCATGTTCACATCATGTTATGTTCACGTTTATGATACGTTCAAGCTCACGTTCATGTTATGTTATGTTCATGTCCATGTTATGTTTCACGTTCATGTTATGTTGATTGTTCATGTTATGTTTTAAGCTTAAGTTCATGCCATGTTAAGTCAAGTTCAGTTCACGCTTAAGTTCTGGTTAAGTCATGCTATATGTCAAGTTATACTATGTTTATGTATGACTATAATTATGCATTTATGCTTTTACTGCCATGCATGCATTTTTAACCTGTGTATAAGTTTTATGTTAACTTACTGAGATTTGTAATCAAATCTCACTGTGGTAGTCCCAACTACCATTCCCCCCGAATGGTAGATCTTGTTACAGGACCCAAAGGAGAATTGGAATCTGACCAACTGAATACGGTCGACTAGGCCACGGTGCGATGTTGATGATGGTATAGTATTTAACTTAGGTTAATACTTGTACTTTTGGAGTTGTATCTCAAGTATTCTTTTGATCACAACCATTTTGGACTAGTGTGATGATCACGGCTTTTTAGTATGCCTTTATGTATGAATTATATTTCAAGTATTTGGGATATATTTAGTTTGGTGCATAGTATTGCTAAAGAAAAAGATTATCCGCTGCGAATATTGCATAATGCTAGATGCATGTTAGGAACATTGCATCTTATATGTCATGAACGGGGGCAGGTAACCTTGTGTTGTATGTCTCGACGCTTCAAATGTCCGTTCAATCCCAAGCGGAATTTGGGGGCGTCACACCAAACCCACAAGTTTGGTTCGGCCTGGTTCGATTTGTCAGTTCACCAGTTTTTTACACCGTTACTCTTTTGGATAATAAGAAATTGGAGCCTTTAATTTTAATTTTAGCATGAATTAAATTTGAGAAGATCACAACGTTATAGTTTATGTTCACGATAAACTTCTTTATGTTTTTAAACAAATTTGACTTCATTCACGAGCTGCTAGATTAATTTATTAGTTTTCAAAATAAAATAAATTTTAGAACTTTAAATCTTATTCATTTCTATGAGTTCATATTAATAATTATTTTCTTAGGTTTATAAAATTTAAGTTACTTAGGTAATATATATATATATATATATATTATTAAAAGTCTTAGGGTTGTTTGGAAAAAATTTCCATATCATTTTATCACATCTCATTTCATTCATAAATATCATTCAAATATAAACACTTTTAAACTAATGATCATTATAAATTTTTCAAACTTTAAAATAAAAAGTAAAAAATAATTCAAAATTTTCAAATCTAAAAATAAAAATTATATTAAAAAATTATATTCTAATAATACTTTAAATTTTTAGTATTTTTTTATTCAACTTTTTCTCTTTTATTTCTTAAACATAATAAATAATTGACTCAAATGATCTCACTACTATTTATAAACTATTTTATTATTATTTACAAAATTTTTATATCATTTCATCGCCATCAATACTACTTTATGATGATTGGAATTTTATTTTTTATTTTTTTTGAAATCTCATGTCAAGAAGGCAGAGGCACTGTATTCTACAAATTGGCCCTTCCTGGAACCAAATTTTAAAATTTGACATTGGATTGACAGATCCAACCTCAAGAAGGCAGAGACTCATGTCCTGTTTGGACGTTGAAAGCATCTGTGTACGGTTCAATTTTAAACCTATTTCAACATGGAAACATACAACTAAGAGCATTGCCATTGCCAAGTCTAAAATAGAATTTAAATATGGTGTTTTGGCCATAATATTGACTTCTAACTAAATTAGTCCACATTGGACTAGCTATCCCTAAGTCTAAAAAATAATATAATATTATTTATTTTAATAATATTACCAAAACAGTCCACTATAACCAAAACAGTCCCTAATTACCAAAACAGTCTACAAATTAGACAAACAGTCCACTAATGTACCCCAAAACAGTCCAAAAATTACCAAAATAGGCCACTAGAACCAAAACATTCCATAATCGTACCAAAACAGTCTAGAAATTACCAAAACAATCCATTAATCAGTAGATTAATTTAGTTACTACCCAACCACATGTTTATCCAGCCTACATGTGGCTGGGCAGCCACTAATAATCTAAAAAAAAATCAAAGCTACCAACATTAGATACCTCCATAAGGTGTCGAAGAAGATGTAGATGTACCCCCGATATCCTTCCTCCATTCCTAAAAAATTTTCTGTTGAATATAGCCAACTTACATCTCAAAAATTTTCTCTCCCAAAACAGAACATGCAAGCAATTATTAATTAAAAACGAGAGGAGATCTCAATTTTCAAAACCTCACTTCCTACACAACAATAGCCGATGCTAATGTTCCCATCTTCCTGATATACGAATAAAACACTTGTGGTTCAAAGAACATGTTGGGGTAGTTTAGAAAATGGTTACAGCTCTGCCTTGCATGCCTCATTATAAATATTGATGGTCCATAGCGTGCCTACATATGTCAACTAACAAAAGGAGTTTCCTAAATAGTAGAGATTGCTTATTCTATGTTTAGTCAAAGGGAATCAGGGACCTGATAAAGGATTTGGCTGAAAGAGAAACATATATATTCTTTAAATAATGATCTTGGATTACTTATATTGCCTCAATACACAATTTGGCGACAACACAGAAAATATTCTCAAAGCTGAGCTACGTAATTTAAATGATAATATCAACAGCAGCAAAAGCCTCATCATCAATGCAGTTAGTAGCAAAACTACATAGTTTATAGCTAATAAATATGATAAAATGAATGACAGAAAAGTAAGCTTCGTTAATAAAAGAATACCTTTGCTGATATAACTTCAGCAGAATCACCCTATAACTTCAACAGCAAAATTGCCGCAAATCACTAGATTTAATATAACAAAGCTAGTCCTTTCAGAAACCCAGTCCAAAACCTTCAAAAATATAAATTCACTCCATTATTAGCACATACCCACTTCCAGAAAATGGCCTTAATCTAATCCCATGCCCTTCAAACGAAGTCATCAACCAGCATCCTATATTAGGTCAACCCCTCCCATAGACACCCAGCTCTTCAGAAACAGAATACCAAAAAAATTCTAAAGTTCAAGCTGCACGAAATACAGGGGACCCAAACCACACATTACCCATTAAACAAAAAGTAGAAGCAAGCCAGTCTGCAAAAACATCCATTCACGCCCTAAATACTGCATCAATGGCCCTTGCAAAGAAAAATCCACTGCGTTCAATCACTTGATGAATCAAAAATGTGAAAAAATAGAAAGAGAAGAGGGAGAGGAAAGCTCCGTGGAGAAGACACAGAGAAGAGAGAGAGAGATGAGCGAGGAAGAGAGATTACCTTTTGGGGTGGAAGACGACGACAACGCACACGATCGACGGAGAGAAGAGGCCTTGTGGGTTGAAGACTTGCGATGGAAAGAAGTGGGGTTTGGTCGAAGAAGTAGAGAGTTTCGGGAGAAGAAAGAAAAGAAAAGGAAATGGGGAGGTTTCGTCCGGAAGAAAGAGAAAAAACTAACCGAGAGAAGCAGATTGTCTGGTCAAAGAAGAAAATGGTTTCTGAAAAGAGAAAGAAGAGAAAGAGGAAATGGGGAGGAAGGGCTCGGAACGAAGAAAGAGAATAAAACGAGTGAAAGTTAACTGAAAGAAAAATAATATAAAATAATGAATGGCCCCATAACAGTACCTAACCAAGTCTGGCAAGGACTTAAGAATTACTGTATATAAATCTCAAACTTCAGATTTATAACAAGGCCAATGCAAATGTGTTTTTGAAATTTTCACTTTTAATTTAGACTTGCATTTGGCAATGGCAATGGCCTGCTAGGCCATTGCCAATGCTCTAAGCCTTCACTGAACCTCACTCAAGTTAAGACCGACCAAATCCACGGGACCCCAAATGACAAAAGTAGCACAGATGTTTGTAACTTTTTCTAACTCATTAAGTATTGTTCATCTCTCTCTGTTGCTTTTTCTCATAAAAAACCATCTCCTTCCCTAGTCTCATTTCCCTAGCAGAACCGCATAAAAAAAAAATTGTCCTTATGAAACTGAAGCTCGACTCAGGTTATCGTATACGCCAAACCTCTCTGTCATACCAAACCAAGTGTGGGTGAATTTTTTTTTTCCATGCACAAAACTTTTTGTACTACTAATTAAATAATATGTACATAAATAATGGAATAGAATGTGGGTATGATACTATTGTCTTTTTATTGATAATTATTTTTTTTTTATAAATTTCAAGTAAGAAAAATTTTGCATACAAAAAGTAGTAGGAAATTATTTTTTATATGCATTGAGGGAATTTATGTTATTTATTAGTAAAAGATTTAATACATTAATTATTCAATCGTTACAACAACTTTCCAATTATTAGTGAAATCCATATCTTTTTCAATATTCTATAAATAAATTTAAACTCATCTTAACATTTAAGCACATCTAAACTTATTTTAGATGAATTCGAGAAAACTCATTCTACTATTTCAATTGACTATATTTATAAATAATTTAACTTATCTCACTTTAGCTCCACACCTAAACAAAACCTCAAATGTAGCCTCAAGGGTTATCGTGAGCTTCAAAATAAAGTTGATGAGTCCGATTTTGGAAAGATGCCTGTGGTTGGTTAGGACCTTTAGCTTCTGACTTGCGGCCTTTTTCCATCCTATATTCAATTTTCAACTTAGGACTTCAATTTTTTACTTGGGAGTCTGGGACCTTTTTCCATCCTGTCTTCAATTTCTGGCTTAGAATCTTATTCTTTCCTATTATATTTTTCCATTTGGACATTTTTTCAGTCCTATTGCATTTTCAGCTTTAGGAAACCCATTTTGGCCGATCAAGGAACTGTCTATCGAACTATATTTTGGATTGGTTTATACTGAATGAGCATACCAAAGATGGAACATTTTCCTCGCCAAATAGATTTCTATGCAACTACTGTTGTAGCTCTATATGGGAAGATCTTGGGATAGGTGCTGGAGGGGCCATTCAAGTTAAATGGCCCATGAATGTGTACAAATGCACATAATACAAGAAATACCAAGAAGCCCAGAGGATGGGCCCAACAGCCATAAAAGGGGTAGTCAAGAGGAATTAGAAACGAGATATGCATGACAATCACCTTTAACGGAAGACTGAGAAGTAATAGGAAGTGATGAGATCATTCAAAATCCTAAGTGATAATTAGGGATGTACGCTGACCCGACCCAACCCAGAAAGAGGTTGTTCCGACCCGAACCGAATGTGCTTGTTCCGAACGGAATTATTCCGTATCTCTTCAGTTACCCGACTCAAAAATTTTGGGGTCGGGTTCGGTTATTCCGTTTTGATCATTCTGGAATTCATTCTGAGAGTGTGATCTAGATGAGCACACCAAAGCAAAGTTTTGAAATCCGTTCCGGTGACCGTTTCGGTTGAGGCACTGGAACGGAATATTTCGGTACCGGTACGTTTTGGTGTACCGTTTCGGGATAGACATTATATAGATAAATTATATATAATAACTATATTCCAAAATAAAATCAATACAATTCTTAAAAATAAAAACATACATACCTGATAAACTTAATAATATTTCTCAGTAGTGAATACAAGTCTTAAACACACATTTATAAAACTAAATGTAATATCATAAGTTCTCAATCCAACTATTTAAAATAAATAATCATTCATTTTCATCAATAAGACAAAAAGGATCAACATTAGCCAAGTCACTCAAAATATTTTCTTCAATGTAATTGTCACCACCATCATCATCAATATCAAGATCAACATTAACACCCTCTTCCAAATTTTGTGAGGCTAATGGCTCCTCAATAGTCTCCCAATCCAAGTCTTCTCCATCCATAAGTTCTGATTCTTCACCTACCCATTCCTCCATCAAATCAATATTATCAAGATTGATTGGATCCAAAACATCTCTTCCCCTCTTTATGTTTCTGCCAAAATAAAAGTTACATGTAAGTGAAAATATTACATATTTTTCAACAATTAAAAATATTATTTTTGAAAAAGTTTACCTCTCACGGAGCTTCAAGTTATAACGAACAAATACTAGATCATTCAAACGTTTATGCTCTAATCTATTCCTCTTCTTTGAATGAATAAATTCAAATGTGCTCCAATTTCTTTCACAGCCAGTTGCACTACAACATTGACTTAATATGCGGATTGCAAACGTTTGAAGAGCTGGAACCTCATTTCCAAAAGTACCGCACCACGCAACTATAACAAAAGTGCAATTATAAATCATTACTTAAAATTAAATAAAAGAATTAAAATATAGATTCACACTATTTAACAAAGGATATAGAGGTTACCTGGATTACTTTTTTCACGCTGGCGTATTGCTATAGGTTGTCCAAAATCACCGTGTGCATTTTTATACAAGTCAATTTGTTGAATGATCTCATCTTGCTTATCAATATCAAGTTCCATCTTTACAACGCACGTCATAAACCCTCTAGAAACATCATTTTTACTTTTAAAGCAAGGGTTAAAGTAAATTCCAGGATTAAGAAGACAACCTGCTGCATGTAATGGACTATGAAGCTGCTTATCCCACCTAGCATCAATAACCCTGATGAATGGCATAAATGCAGAAACTTTGTTCTTCAATCTTGCTTTTATATTCTCTTTGGCTTTCTCCATTGCATCATACAAGTATCCCATTGCAGGCTTCTCATCCCCATCGACAAGTCGTAGTACTCGAACCAAAGGCTCACTGATTGTTACAATAAACTGACATTGAGTCCAAAACTCTCTATCTTCTAGAACAATCTCGGCTATTTCCTTCCCTATGTTGCTTTTAGAATAACTTGATACAATCCACTTATCACAAGTAAACATTTGTCGAATCTCTTTCTTAAACAAAAGTAAGCATTGGATACTTAAAAAATTTGTAGCAAACCTTGTGACTGCAGGGCGACATAAATCATGACCTTTGGTAAAGTCTTTTCTCATCAAAGCCAAAACCCAAGCATGGTTATAAATGAATTTCGTTATCTTCCTTGCCTTCTTTATAGTTTCATCAATAATAGGAAAATGCCTGGGATCACAAAAATTCTCTAACATCAAATCTATACAATGAGCTGCACAAGGGGACCAAAAGAAAGAGCCATACTTCTGCTGTAACTTTTTTCCTGCAGCCTTATAACTCGCATCATTGTCCGTTATGAATTGCACAACATTCTCCACCCCAACTTCTTGAACAACTTCATCAAAAATGTTAAATAATGTTTCAGCATCTTTTCTAAGGCCTGATGTATCAATAGACTTCAAAAACATTGTACCTTTTGGGCAATAAACCAAAAAGTTAATTATTGGTTGTTGCCTCTGGTTTGTCCAACCATCTGCCATTAGTGAACAACCACTATCCCTCCAAGATGTTTTAATATCTAAGAGATAATTCTGAACCTCAGTCACAGAATTCTTCAACAAATTTCCTCTCAACTCATGTAAAGAAGGACCCTTGAATCCTGGCCCGATGGCAGCTATAGCATCTATAGCTGGTTGATAAAACTTGGATTGAGATGCATTGAAAGGTAAATTAGCATCATACCACCAATTTGCTATAGCCATTTTTGCTTTGTCAATCATTTCCTTTGAACACATAGCACTCTTAATAGAAGGTTGAGAGCCTGGAATTGTTCTTGGAGCAAAAAATCTGTTAAATGCCTTCGTTGACTTTCCACCTACTTTCTCCTTCCCCTTTCCCTTCCTCTTTGAATCATGAATGTGTTCTTGACTCCCTCCCTCATACTCATCATCACCAACATCAACATCATTATATGTTAAATCTATAGGACTTCCACATCCAATCTCTAAACTTAGTTTTCTTTTCTTCTCTTTGTTTTTTTTCATTTCATTGACCAACTCCTTCATTTGCCATTTTATATCATCAGGGACCTTTTTACATGTTTCTACATCACCTGAAATCCCACCTAGATGATGCTTCAACCTCGTGACTCCACCACCTCTAATTATTTTGCTACAATAGAGACATTGAGTACTATTTCTTGACCCTGGCACTATACGTGCATGGGACCATGCTGGATCCTCTGATCTAGCAGGAGCAACTGCCGTGGAGGTAGCACTATTTGATTGACAACTAAGACATTTATAATTTATATACTCCTACATTATGAAAAAAAAGAAGAAGAAGAATCAACTCATTTGAAAAATTGGTTGACAATATTATTTAATGAGTTCTTGACTCTAAAATCACTAATTAACAGTATCTAAAATAATAACATAAAATAATTTTAAGTTCCATATTGATTCAAAATCAAAACACAGCACCAAAAATTCAAAATAGTTAATTAGACAAAGGGAGTTCATTTACAGAAGGAAACGATTGAAACAATTACTTTTTGATATTTTGGATCATAATTTCATAATTCATTTACAGAAAGAACCGTGAGTTGGCTTTATATATCAGTTGAAATTTGAAAACAATCATCATGATCCAAAATATCCCAAGTTATTGACTTCATGAAAGATCAGAACTTTTTTATTTTTAAATGTTTATCAACTAATAACAGCAACAATTAAGAAGATTCATTTGCACAAAATTACAAACACATGATGAGCATTTCACAATTCTAAATCACAATTCTAAATTATCAATTCACATTTCACAAACCTGAAAATCCCAATTAAATCCTAAACTCATTTCAGAAAATCCCAATTAAATCCTAAACTCATTTCAGAAAATCCCAATTAAATCCTAAAGTCATTTCATGAAATATGGTATACCTGCAGTGGCTGATCTACGGATCTAGATCGAAATCAGATGCTGCCGAAAGTGAGGAACGGACGGACGGACGGACGAAAACAGATGCCGCTGCCGTGGGACTAGGATGGCCGACGGCATCGTTGCTGCTAGGAAATCCCACTCACGAACAGAGCTGCCAGTTGCGATGGGGAGGTGGCGTCAGGCGTCGTCGGAGTACAGTGGAGGAGATCCACTCGAGCTTGTGAATCTGAGATTTTCGGCCGGAAATGAAAAAGTTCAAAAATGAAAAAACCCAGTTCCGAGAAAGAGAGAAATGAAACGGGAAGGGGGACTCGGGGGAGAAGTGAAGAACTGGATAGGGGTGTAAAAAAAAACCGATAAACCGGTAAACTGGACCGGACCGGACCAAACCGGTGGCATCGGTCCAGTCCCAAGGTTGGTTCGGTCCGGTATCGGTTTTAGTTTTCTTAAAATCGGTCAAAATCGGTCCGGTTTCAATTTTTCTTTTTCTAAAACCGGACCGGACCAGACCGGACCGATTTATATATATATATTAATTGTTTATATTGTATATAATATTTATATATAATATATAATTATAGATAAAATAGTTTTGTATTATATAATAAATTACTAATTAATATAGCATTAAATTTTAAAATCTTATATCATTTTGCTTATTGTATTAATAGTTATCCTAATATTATATAGTGCATATTAATAGTTGTACTAATAATATATCACTATATATTATAATATAGTATAATATATCATTATAGTCTATAATACAATTATAATATATATTATAATATACTATAATATATTATCACTATAGTATTATATACTATAATATATAATATAGTACATTAAAACCGGTAAAACCGGACCGAACCGAACCGAAAACCGATAAAACCGGAGTACCGGTTTACGAGGATAACCGGTGCGTGATCAGTTTTGAAAAATGCAAAACCGGTACATATCGGTTCGGTCCTAAATTTTGTCCCAAACCGGACCGGTTACACCCCTAGAACTGGAGAAGAGCTAAAGAAAAAGAAACCGGAGAAAAAAAAAAAAGGAAAATGAAGAAAAAAAATGTAAATTACAAAATGCCATGAAATTAAATTTAATTACAAAAAAGCCACCGTTTACATCAATTTCGGACCGGAAAGTGTATTCCGGCCGAAATAGCGGAATTCGTCCGGAATGGACCGGAACGGGGCAAAATGACCGGAATTTATAGCGGTACGAAATATAGAGGTTTCCAGTTTTGGCTACTGTTCCAGAACGGAAAATTCCGGCAATTCCGGCCGGAACGGAATGAATTTCAAAACTTTGCACCAAAGCCCAACAATCATCAAATGTTCCATTTCCTGCCGATCAAAATCTCCACATAATCTGGGGTCGGTTGAATCGAGAAGCTTTCCCTTTCCATAAAGCTCCCAAATCCACTCTACCAACATAATTGCTTATTCTGTGAACTTGGTTTCAAATTTCAATTAGTTTTCGTCCACAGGCTATCTCTAGAGCCACAATCCCAAAACTGTAAATATCTGACTCATATCCCCCATATGACATTTTTTTCGAGTAGATGATTGTGGTAACCGAAGCATTCTGTCTTTTTCAAGAGAAATACAGCTTTTAACCTGAGAAAGCTTTCGTGGGTTTTGGAAGAAACAAACTTCGTTGAATATAACTGTGACGCCCCCAAATTCCGCTTGGGATTGAACGGACATTTGAAGCGTCGGGACATGCAACACAAGGTTACCTGCCCCCGTTCATGACATATAAGATGCAATGTTTCTAACATGCATCTAGCATTATGCAATATTCGCAGCGGATAATCTTTTTCTTTAGCAATACTATGCACCAAACTAAATATATCCCAAATACTTGAAACATAATTCATACATAAAGGCATACTAAAAAGCCGTGATCACACACTAGTCTAAAATGGTTGTGATCAAAAGAATACTTGAGATACAACTCCAAAAGTACAAGTATTAACCTAAGTTAAATACTATACCATCATCAACATCGCACCGTGGCCTAGTCGACCGTATTCAGTTGGTCAGATTCCAATTCTCCTTTGGGTCCTGTAACAAGATCTACCATTCGGGGGGAATGGTAGTTGGGACTACCACAGTGAGATTTGATTACAAATCTCAGTAAGTTAACATAAAACTCACACACAGGTTAAAAATGCATGCATGGCAGTAAAAGCATAAATGCATAATTATAGTCATATATAAACATAGTATAACTTGACATATAGCATGACTTAACCAGAATTTAAACATGAACTGAAACTTGACTTAACATGGCATAAACTTAAGCTTAAAACATAACATGAACAAACAACATAACATGAACGTGAAACATAACATGGACATGAACATAACATAACATGAACGTGATCTTGAACATATCATAAAAGTGAACATAACATGATGTGAACATGAACTTGGAACATAACATAAACATGAACATAACATGTACGTGAGTATAATATAACATGAACTTGATCTGAAACTTGACTTAACATAAACTTGGAATCTTATTTAATTGTCTTGATAAATAATGTGCATTAATACGTAATCCACAGTTGTTGTGGCCCCACGTATTCAAGTAACATAAAACATAATACGTACTCCACAGTTGTTGTGGCCCCACGTATTCTACATGTCACAATTGCTGTGTCTCATGTAGTGTATGCTCCACAGTTGTTGTGGCCCCATACTTCATGCTCCACAGTTGTTGTGGCCCCATGAATTCACATAACATAAAATATAATACGTACTCCACAGTTGTTGTGGCCCCACGTATTCTACATGTCACAATTGCTGTGTCTCATGTAGTGTATGCTCCACAGTTGTTGTGGCCCCATACTTCATGTAACATAAAATATAATACGTACTCCACAGTTGTTGTGGCCCCACGCATTATAAGTAACATAAATATAATACGTACTCCACAGTTGTTGTGGCCCCACGCATTATAAGTAACATAACATAAATATAATACGTACTCCACAGTTGTTGTGGCCCCACGCATTATAAATAACATAACATAAATATAATACGTACTCCACAGTTGTTGTGGCCCCACGCATTATAAGTAACATAACATAAATATAATACGTACTCCACAGTTGTTGTGGCCCCACGCATTATAAGTAACATAAATATAATACGTACTCCAAGTTGTTGTGGCCCCACGCATTATAAGTAACATAACATAAGATATAATACGTACTCCACAGTTGTTGTGGCCCCACGCATTATAAATAACATAACATAAATATAATACGTACTCCACAGTTGTTGTGGCCCCACGCATTATAAGTAACATAACATAAATATAATACGTACTCCACAGTTGTTGTGGCCCCACGCATTATAAGTAACATAACATAAATATAATACGTACTCCACAGTTGTTGTGGCCCCACGCATTATAAGTAACATAAATATAATACGTACTCCACAGTTGTTGTGGCCCCACGCATTATAAATAACATAACATAAATATAATACGTACTCCACAGTTGTTGTGGCCCCACGTATTCAAGTAACATAACATATCTTATCTTTCTTAATGCATGAGATATTAATTAATATCATATACTTTTCTAACATGGCGTATACTTGTAAATGGCACAATATGATTTAATCATAAACATTTCATGGCATAATTATATCATATGGCATACTTAACATGAGCATACTTATAACATACATCATTGTATGACAGAAAAGATTATATAACAGATAATTATTCATGAGAGATTAAATCATACGTAGCAGATAAACATGTAATGACATAGCATGACATGGCATATACGATAACATACATACATAAATTGTAGTTCTCTTACCCATCACACATACACAATAAACTGATAGTAAGTTAGAGGCTAACTTACCTCGATCGTCGCGTTCTATGAGAATAGAGCGCGAGACACGAGGAACTGCACAACAGCTGGAAGAGGAACACTCGAGTCCTTAAGATTTTCACTTCTGAACTCAATTGCCATATTGTAAGCACTTGCAACACCACGGCCAACTTGAGGTTTCACTATACTCGGAAGAGATAAATTGACTTCAGAAAGCCTTTGCACTAAAACAAGTTCATTAAAATTATCAATAACAACCAAACAAACAACTCATTTCTCAATCCATATACTCTTAGCCATAGTCAACCACAAGATGACACCAGTCATCCCGGACTATAATCCATATCATCACTGCTTCGGGACACTGTCATACAGTTTCCCAACATTACACCATACGCTCCACACTTCTCTGCTACGCCATTCAACCCTTCGTGACACGCCATCCGATGTATCACGACTTAATACAGAGTACACTCACGTGAACTCTCTTCCATCCACACTACAATACCCATCACTGCGATACACGTCTCACGGTGCATCGCTACGCGACACGGAGTACGCGCTACGCGTACTTCCTTCGCTACAACTCTCATCAACACGATGCATCACGTCATCGCATACAACACGGAGTACACTACATGCGTACTCCCTTCCTTCTACGACACACATCACTACAGTGCACGTCGCGCGGCGCGTCGCTGCATTACACAGAATACGCTACACGCGTATTCTCTTCACACAACCCGCCGTATCACATCTACGGCATCCATCTCACGCCTATACTTCACAGCACAGTCCACAAAATACACAATCAAACGCAACACTTCACAACCACACTTCGCTTCACAACTACGCAACGAATTCCACAAATACAACTACACAATCCACAAACCAACCAACTATTTTAAACGTAAAATAACTAGAGATAGAAGGTTATACCATCGACGGGATAACCCGTGCGTCGCTCGTTGTTCGTCACGAACATGCGTCGGAGGAACGTACGTGGCGGCGTACGGTGGCTGTCCACCACATAAAGTGGTAGTTTGGGCTTGAGAAAGGCTAGGCGTGGTCTTGGAAGACTCATGATTTTACAGCTGTCGGTGAAGAACAAAATACGTGATTTACGGAAAAGATAAACTATACGCGTGATTCCAGATGAGGGTAAAGACAAGAGAGATGTGATTGCTGTCGGGAAATAATCCAAAACTGATAATTTTAGCGGGCTGTTACATCCTCCCCTCCTAAAAAGAAGATTTCGTCCTCGAAATCGACGCAAGTACAATAGACTAAGAAAACGTCTTAATAGACACTGTAGATAGTTTGAAAAAAAAAGACCGTCCGTGACCCGACAAGTGCTGCAAAGTCCTCGGGCCTACTCTATGAATTTAGTACGGCTAGTGATTTAAACAACGCCTGATGTTGTTGACAACACGTGATTGAAGGCTTTGAGTTTCTATAAAGAAACAGATCATCTTCATCCATCGGAACAAAAAAAACATCGTTTCTTGATCTGTGTTCTGTTTTTCCATAACAAAATAATGGCTGGCAAAATTCTCTTCCACTAATGTTCCAGACTTGAATCAGGAACCCTTGACGAATCAACCATCAATCTTTCTCTCCTGAGGCCGTCAATACTACGATAGGAGCAGCAGAACCGTTTTTCTAGTAGGACTGATTCTGAGATTATTAGCAGAATCATAGAAGCTCAGTAGTCAATATGCTGCCTCTGTTACGATCATGTCTCGGAGGTTACTGGCGAGGGTAAGTGAGATTGATCATCTTAACATCCAAATATCTGAGTTACAGACAGAACTTGCTAATAAGGATATGAGAGAATAAAAGGCTACAGCAAGAAAACAAGAGTTGAAAAAATTTGCAGATTGGTATGCTCATGATCTCAACCACAATAGAGAGCTGGAACGAGAAAGGGTTCAAATACAAGGTCAACATCGACAGATAACAGCAGAGGTTCATCGTTTACTAGAGAAATAGGGACAAATCTACTTTAATCTGCTGGCTTAGTAAGAAAACTTTTGACAAGGTGTCCAGCATATCTTGTATTTCTTTTGACTAAAATAAAGATTTGAAGAGAAATAGTTTGTCTTTTCTTTATGCTATCTCTATAAATCAGTCTTAAGTCATCCAATATGCATCAAAATCTTATTCTCATCTCTATAACTCCTCTGCATTCCTTCAACATTCTCGCCTTTAAGTTTTTCAGTTCTTTTCTCAATGGCTCAATCTTCTAACATTTCCCTAGATCCATCCATGAGGTATTCACACCTCAACTCCTGTCCTTTCTGCAGCTCCATTGGTGCCATGCTTGCAGCAAGAGAATATAGTTTGGCTAATAAGTCAGACTCTCGATGCTATCTACGACTTGGTGAGTCTTGGGACTCGCTACTCATCTCTCTATAATGTTGCTTTTTCCCAGCGGGTACAAGCCAAAAACCATGAGGTTGAAAGGCTTAAGGAACAAATTGTTGTACTTCAACGAATTGTTCAAGAATCTCACACAAGGGAAGGAATCATTCGGAGAAGAATAAACAGCTTGAAAATCTCTACTTGATTCTTCATTCCGCTTACCAGCTTCCATGAATAGGGATGATATGATATTGTATGAAGAGAATGAGCGTCTCCAAACATGAGGCTAAGACAGATAGAGCATTTAAAACTTCATATTAACTCTGTTATCTGAACTATCTTATACCTATTCTCTTCTAATCATAATCAATCTATCTTCTGGTAAAGGTTTTGCGAAATATCTGCTAACTGATTGTGTGTTTGTGAACTCTAACACTATATCGACCTTTCTACACATGATCTCAAGAAATTCACGCCTAATGAAAACTAAAATCTCAAGCCTAGTATTTGGTGCATTTCTTAAGGACATGTGGATTTACAACCCAGAGACGTATTGCTCTGATACCACCTGTGACGCCCCCAAATTCCGCTTGGGATTGAACGGACATTTGAAGCGTCGGGACATGCAACACAAGGTTACCTGCCCCCGTTCATGACATATAAGATGCAATGTTTCTAACATGCATCTAGCATTATGCAATATTCGCAGCGGATAATCTTTTTCTTTAGCAATACTATGCACCAAACTAAATATATCCCAAATACTTGAAACATAATTCATACATAAAGGCATACTAAAAAGCCGTGATCACCACACTAGTCTAAAAATGGTTGTGATCAAAAGAATACTTGAGATACAACTCCAAAAGTACAAGTATTAACCTAAGTTAAATACTATACCATCATCAACATCGCACCGTGGCCTAGTCGACCGTATTCAGTTGGTCAGATTCCAATTCTCCTTTGGGTCCTGTAACAAGATCTACCATTCGGGGGAATGGTAGTTGGGACTACCACAGTGAGATTTGATTACAAATCTCAGTAAGTTAACATAAAACTCACACACAGGTTAAAAATGCATGCATGGCAGTAAAAGCATAAATGCATAATTATAGTCATATATAAACATAGTATAACTTGACATATAGCATGACTTAACCAGAATTTAAACATGAACTGAAACTTGACTTAACATGGCATAAACTTAAGCTTAAAACATAACATGAACAAACAACATAACATGAACGTGAAACATAACATGGACATGAACATAACATAACATGAACGTGATCTTGAACATATCATAAAAGTGAACATAACATGATGTGAACATGAACTTGGAACATAACATAAACATGAACATAACATGTACGTGAGTATAATATAACATGAACTTGATCTGAAACTTGACTTAACATAAACTTGGAATCTTATTTAATTGTCTTGATAAATAATGTGCATTAATACGTACTCCACAGTTGTTGTGGCCCCACGTATTCAAGTAACATAAAACATAATACGTACTCCACAGTTGTTGTGGCCCCACGTATTCTACATGTCACAATTGCTGTGTCTCATGTAGTGTATGCTCCACAGTTGTTGTGGCCCCATACTTCATGCTCCACAGTTGTTGTGGCCCCATGAATTCACATAACATAAAATATAATACGTACTCCACAGTTGTTGTGGCCCCACGTATTCTACATGTCACAATTGCTGTGTCTCATGTAGTGTATGCTCCACAGTTGTTGTGGCCCCATACTTCATGTAACATAAAATATAATACGTACTCCACAGTTGTTGTGGCCCCACGCATTATAAGTAACATAAATATAATACGTACTCCACAGTTGTTGTGGCCCCACGCATTATAAGTAACATAACATAAATATAATACGTACTCCACAGTTGTTGTGGCCCCACGCATTATAAATAACATAACATAAATATAATACGTACTCCACAGTTGTTGTGGCCCCACGCATTATAAGTAACATAACATAAATATAATACGTACTCCACAGTTGTTGTGGCCCCACGCATTATAAGTAACATAAATATAATACGTACTCCACAGTTGTTGTGGCCCCACGCATTATAAGTAACATAACATAAGATATAATACGTACTCCACAGTTGTTGTGGCCCCACGCATTATAAATAACATAACATAAATATAATACGTACTCCACAGTTGTTGTGGCCCCACGCATTATAAGTAACATAACATAAATATAATACGTACTCCACAGTTGTTGTGGCCCCACGCATTATAAGTAACATAACATAAATATAATACGTACTCCACAGTTGTTGTGGCCCCACGCATTATAAGTAACATAAATATAATACGTACTCCACAGTTGTTGTGGCCCCACGCATTATAAATAACATAACATAAATATAATACGTACTCCACAGTTGTTGTGGCCCCACGTATTCAAGTAACATAACATATCTTATCTTTCTTAATGCATGAGATATTAATTAATATCATATACTTTTCTAACATGGCGTATACTTGTAAATGGCACAATATGATTTAATCATAAACATTTCATGGCATAATTATATCATATGGCATACTTAACATGGCATACTTATAACATACATCATTGTATGACAGAAAAGATTATATAACAGATAATTATTCATGAGAGATTAAATCATACGTAGCAGATAAACATGTAATGACATAGCATGACATGGCATATACGATAACATACATACATAAATTGTAGTTCTCTTACCCATCACACATACACAATAAACTGATAGTAAGTTAGAGGCTAACTTACCTCGATCGTCGCGTTCTATGAGAATAGAGCGCGAGACACGAGGAACTGCACAACAGCTGGAAGAGGAACACTCGAGTCCTTAAGATTTTCACTTCTGAACTCAATTGCCATATTGTAAGCACTTGCAACACCACGGCCAACTTGAGGTTTCACTATACTCGGAAGAGATAAATTGACTTCAGAAAGCCTTTGCACTAAAACAAGTTCATTAAAATTATCAATAACAACCAAACAAACAACTCATTTCTCAATCCATATACTCTTAGCCATAGTCAACCACAAGATGACACCAGTCATCCCGGACTATAATCCATATCATCACTGCTTCGGGACACTGTCATACAGTTTCCCAACATTACACCATACGCTCCACACTTCTCTGCTACGCCATTCAACCCTTCGTGACACGCCATCCGATGTATCACGACTTAATACAGAGTACACTCACGTGAACTCTCTTCCATCCACACTACAATACCCATCACTGCGATACACGTCTCACGGTGCATCGCTACGCGACACGGAGTACGCGCTACGCGTACTTCCTTCGCTACAACTCTCATCAACACGATGCACATCACACGATGCATCGCCATACAACACGGAGTACACTACATGCGTACTCCCTTCCTTCTACGACACACATCACTACAGGCACGTCGCGCGGCGCGTCGCTGCATTACACAGAATACGCTACACGCGTATTCTCTTCACACAACCCGCCGTATCACATCTACGCATCCATCTCACGCCTATACTTCACAGCACAGTCCACAAAATACACAATCAAACCAACACTTCACAACCACACTTCGCTTCACAACTACGCAACGAATTCCACAAATACAACTACACAATCCACAAACCAACCAACTATTTTAAACGTAAAATAACTAGAGATAGAAGGTTATACCATCGACGGGATAACCCGTGCGTCGCTCGTTGTTCGTCACGAACATGCGTCGGAGGAACGTACGTGGCGGCGTACGGTGGCTGTCCACCACATAAAGTGGTAGTTTGGGCTTGAGAAAGGCTAGGCGTGGTCTTGGAAGACTCATGATTTTACAGCTGTCGGTGAAGAACAAAATACGTGATTTACGGAAAAGATAAACTATACGCGTGATTCCAGATGAGGGTAAAGACAAGAGAGATGTGATTGCTGTCGGGAAATAATCCAAAACTGATAATTTTAGCGGGCTGTTACAATAACGATGACTTATTATGCCGATTCGCGACTGTGAGGCTGAGATGGGCGAGTCACGACTGTGAGGCTGGGAGACGGTGAGTCACAGAGAGGGAACTGAGACCTGGCCGCTGGGTGTAGGGCATGGGTTTTGGAAGAAACGAACTTGGTTGAATATAACGATGAATTATTATGCCGATTCGTGACTGTGAGGCTAAGATGGGCGAGTTGCGACTGTGAGGTTGGGAGACAGAGAATCTCAGAGAGGGAACTAAGAGCTGGCCGTTGGGCGTAGGGCGTGGGTTTCGAAAGAAATGAAGAACGAAAATGCAGAGCAGCAGATGGGGGGGGAACTGGGAAGGGGGAAGATTCGGGATTGCAAACGGCGTCGTTCGAAGCATTAGTCATAAGATGCGGTTAACGGGTAATTACCCGGCCCGGTCCGTTTCAAACAGGTAATAAATGGAAATACCCGATTCCGACTCGTTTGGTTTCGATACGGTTAATTTGAAGCAGGTAGGGTCGAAATTTCGGGTCGAGTCGGATAGATGGTTTATTTGTTCACCCCTAGTGATAATCCGTTCCGATAAATTTTGAACGAGATATGTACAGCAAGCGAGCTTATATATACAATTAATATTTGATAATTAAGGATGATTCGAATACAATATCCTCTTAACTGAATTAAGCATCGGAGTATTTGCAGGAGAAGCCCCCTTCAAGTTGAACCAGCAAATTGCAACCGCACTATGAAAAATTGGAAGTGAGACACGTTTCTAACAGGTGCAACTAGAAATTTGTGTTTGCATAGGTTCCAAATCTTCTAATATTTGTTAAAAAAACCCTTCCATAGTAGCATAGATCATCGGCATATACCTTGTGGATAAAGTGGGAGGGCAAAAGTGGCGAACCTTACTATGTCATGTGGCACGATTTCTTTGTAACCAACGTTGAAATGGTTCATATTTCTTAGGCTTAATTTATGGGATAACTCAATCCATGTTACTCTTCAATAAAAACTTTACGAAATAATTCTTAAAATCAACAAAAGCAATTAGTTATCAAACCATATTATATAATCTTTTTGTGGCTAGAATATCTTCTAAAAAATAGATGGTTGTATGCTGTTATTTAATCTTAAGCCTGGTTTGGTTTCACAAACCTTTGAAATTATCTCTCATCTTATCTCATCTGCTAAATTTTGTGTAATTTGTTAATTTTTTTTACTTTTATTTTTGCAATTGAAATAACTTTATAATCTAACGAACTATATTAAACTACTTTAATTTGTGAGATTACTTTTATCTAATTTTTTGTGGCTATAATATCTTCTAAAAAATATATAGAATGTCTTCTAAAAAATAGATGGTTGTATGCTGTTATTCAATCTTAGGCCTGGTTTGGTTTCACAAACTTTTGAAACCATCTCTCATCTCATCTCATCTGAACATCCAAACACCAATTTCAAATTTTCAAAATTTTAACTTTTTTTTATCTGATCATTACCTGATCATTACAATTTTTTCAAACATTTAAACAAAACACAAAAATAATTTAATTTTTTTTAAAAATCTCAAAACAAAAATAATATTAAAAAATTATGGACAATGCTAGGGTGAGTATCAAATGTGCCCACTAAATTTACATACTAGTACAAATGAATTTTTTTAATCATTTTTTAAATATCCTTAAACTATTAAGAAAAAAAATAAAAAATATAGAAATTTACTAATAGTCTTTTCATTAATTATTAAAAATAAATAAAAATATATAAATGGGCATATTTGGTAGTCATACTATCATTTTCAAAAAATTATATTCTAACATTCTTTTAACTTTATAATTTTTTTACTCAACATATTCTCTCTCATTTTTTAAAACCCAATAAAAACCTTAGGGCTTGTTTGAAAATAACTTTTATCCCAAAATTCTTATCTCATCTCATTCCCAAAACATAATACAAATAAAAACATTTTCAAACTAATCATTACAACTTTTTCAAACTTTCAAACAAAAAATAAAAGTAATTTAACATTTTCAAATCTTTAAATAAAAATAATAATATTATAAAACTAGTTTAATTTTATAATATTTTTTATTCAATATTTTCTCTTCATTTTCTAAAATATAAAAAACACTCAATTCAAATTATCTTATTACTATTCACAAATTATCCCAATATTATTAATAAAATTTTAATCTCATTTCATCTCATCTCACTTTTCAAATTACACTAGTTCAAACTATTTTATTATTATTAATAATAAATTATATGATTGGTAGTTTCATATTTGTACCTAGGGCTGTAAATGAACCAGTCTGTTCGATAGCCCGCTCGGTACTCGCTTGGTTAAACTCGAATCGAACTCGACTCGTGAAAATAAAAGCTCGTTCGTTAAAGCAAATACCTGCTCGATTTATAAATAACACATACCCGACAAAACTCAACTCGACTCGGCTAAGCCTCGTTTAGGCTCGCTCGATTATGCTCAAGTCGACTCGTTAGCTCGACTCGATTAAAACTTGTTGTCCAGATGACTAACATCAGAGGGGGGTGAATTGACTTATATTTAAAAAAATAATAATTATAAATCAAATATACAATATAAAATATAAACAAAATATGAAACAACAATAAATATAAAGAGTAAGGGTAAGAGAGAAGCAAACTCAGTACGTTAATAAGGTTCGGCCTCACTACCTACGTCCTCGCCTCAAGCTACCCCTTGAGAATCTCCGAATTCACTATTCAACCTCCTTCAGGTAGAGATAGAAACCTATTACACCTTTGAATAACACCACTACAAAGGATCCGTGTAGAACACCCTCTACACTTGCAATCACCTTACACGTGGTGATTCAACTATTCCTTGTATAGAACACTTTCTACACACACAAGGGTTATACACACCCTTTTACTGATACAAGAGCTTATAGTAGGTAGGTTATCAGAAAACACTCCTCAATGAGTGAAATAAGAACAATACAGCGCAAAACTATATCTCTCAAAATGAACAAGGGTTAAGGCTCAATGCTTAGAGAAGAGAGAATGAAAGTTTTGAATGAATATTGTATGCTCTTGGTATTGTGAATGTGAAACTCTCAAATGATCTATTTATAGGCATATGAGATTTCATATTCAAATTTAAAAAGATTCACATGTCAAAGACATCATCATTCACTTTTCAAAAATTTCAAACCTAATCTTTTTACTTTTTGTATGTGACAAAATGAGCATACTTTACTTTTCAAAAATTTCAAACCTAATCTTTTACTTTTTGCATATGACAAAAGGAGCACACTTTACTTTTTAAAATTTTCAAACAAAGACATCTTCCTTTTGCATAAATCAAGAAAAGTATCAATCACTTTTGAAAATATTCAAATAAAATATGCACATGTGAAAGATGACAATAAATCATCTTTCAAAATTTTCAAATTTAATTTTCAAAATATTCATGCACATGTGGAAAATGTATTTTAATGCTTTATGATAAAATATTAATTTTGAACCTTAATCCTAATTTCGAATTTTTAGAGATTTACAATATTACTTTATGACTTTAATGTGAACTTGTTCCCTTCTTGCTCATGCTTGGTTCCTTGATGTGCTTGATTCCATTGTGTAGACAACTTGAGCTTGAGACTCATTTATTCTTTGAATTCATTTGTTATCATCAAAATCCATGTGTAAATTTATAATTACACGAAAGTTGAAACCTTGGGTTCAACAATCTCCCCCTTTTTGATGATGACAAATACTTGATAGAACTTGAAGCCTGTATTAATACTTAAGCTCCCCCTGACAATGTGCGTTAGTTTTTCAAGCAAAAATATAAATATAATTCCAAGCATATATAACAAGTTTAACAATTTAAACAATGTTAATGTTCTAGTCTAAAACTTCTCCCCCTTTTGGCATCATTAAAAAGGATCGGCAGCAAGTAAATAGACTGAAGAAAACGGTGCGTTAATAGACACTGTAGATAGTTGAAAAAGAAAGTCGTCCGTGACCCGACAAGTGCTGCAAAGCCTCGAGGCCTAACTCTATGAATTTAGTGCGGTTGAAGATTTAAACAATCGCCTGATGTTGTTGACAAACGGGATTGAAGGCTCTGAGTTTCAATAAAAAAAATGATCATTTTCACCTATCGGATACAAAAAAAAAAACATCGCTTCTTGACCTGAATTCTGTTTTTCCATAACGATAGAATGGCCGAACAATTCTCTTCCACTAATGTTCCAGACTTGAATTAGGAACCCTGCATCAACCATCAATCTTCTCTCCTGAGGCGTCAATACCATGATAGGAGCAGAGAACCGTTTTTCTAGTAGGACTGATTCTGAGATTATTGCAGAATCAAGAATGCTCAGTAGTCAATATGTTGTCTCTGTTACGATCATGTCTCGGAGGTTAATGGCGAGGGTGAGTGAGATTGATCATCTTAACATCCAAATATCTGAGTTACGACAGAAGCTTGCTAATAAGGATAGAGAGAATAAAAGGCTAAAGTAATAAAACAAAAAGTTGAAAAAATTTACAGATTGGTATGCTCATGATCTGCAACCACAAATAGAGGAGCTGAAACGAGAAAGGGTTCAAATACAAGGTCAACATTGGCAGATAACGGCAGAGGTTCATCGTTTACTAGAAAATTAGGGACAATCTACTATTAATCTCGCTGGCTTAGTAAGAAAACTTTTGACAATGTGTGTCCAGCATATCTTGTATTTCTTTTGACTAAATAAGATTTGAAAAGATAATAGTTTGTCTTGTTCTTTATGCTATCTCTATAAAATCAGTCTTAAAGTTCATCCAATTTGCATCAAATCTTATTCTCATCTCTATAACTCATCTGCATTCCTTCAACATTCTCGCTTTAAGTTTTTCAATTCTTTTCTCAATGGCTCATTCTTCTAACATTCCTCTAGATCCATCCATGAGGTATTCTACACCTCAATCTCCTGTCCTTTCTGCAGCTACCATCGGTGCCATGTTGCAACAAGAGAATAATAGTTTGGCTAATAAGTCAGACTCCGACGCTATCTACGACTTGGTGAGTCTTGGGACTCGCTACTCATCCTCTATTGTTGCTTTTTCCCAGCGGGTACAAGCCATAAACCATGAGGTTGAAAGGTTTAAAGAACAAATTGTTGTACTTCAACGAATTGTTCAAGAGTCTCACACAAGGGAAGGAATCCTTCGGCAGAAGAATAAAAAGTTGAAATCTCTATTGGATTCTTCATTCCGCTTGCCAGTTCCCATGAATAGGGATGACATGATATTGTATGAAGAGAATGAGCGTCTCAAACATGAGGCTAAGAACCTCAAGTTTATGTAAAAGTATTTAAGAAAAATCTATCTATTTTTATGAACTTTGATCTGTCTTTTAAGAGATATTCATAATATGCATCATACCTATTTCTCTTCTAATCATAGATAATCTATCTTCTGGTAAAGGTTTTGTGAATATATCTGCTAACTGATCGTGTGTGTTTGTGAACTCTAGTACTATATCGCCTTTCTGCACATGATCTCGAAGAAAATGATATCTTATTTCAATATGCTTAGTTCTAGAATGTTGTATTGGGTTTTTTGAAAGATTTATAGCACTTGTATTATCACATTTGATTGGAATGTGATTATACATGAGTTTAAAATCTTCAAGTTGTTGCTTCATGTAAAGAACTTGAGCACAACAACTACCCGCAGCAACATATTCTGCCTCAGCAGTAGATAGTGCAACAGAATTTTGTTTTTTACTAAACCAGGAAACTAATGCATGACCTAAGAAGTGACATGCTCCACTAGTGCTTTTTCGATCTATTTTACAACCAGCATAATCTGCATCTGTGTAGCTGATTAGATCGAAAGATGTGTGTTTAGGGTACCATAACCCTAGGTTAATTGTACCACTAAGATATCTAAGAATGCGCTTAACTGCAATTAAATGAGATTCTTTTGGAGATGATTGAAAACGTGCACATAAACACACACTGAACATAATATCTGGTCTACTGGCTGTCAAATATAATAAGCTACCAATCATACCTCGATATACTTTCGAGTCAACTGTCTTACCGGATTCATCTTTATCAAGTTTAGTAGATGGGCTCATTGGTGTTCCAGTTTCCTTAGCACCTTCCATCCCAAACTTCTTCAGCAATTCCTTAATATATTTTGATTGATTGATGAATGTCCCACTTTTTACTTGCTTAATTTGCAATCCGAGAAAGAATGTAAGTTCTCCCATCATGCTCATTTCAAATTCATCCTGCATAGTCTTAGCAAAAACTTGACACATATTTTCATTAGTAGCACCGAATATTATATCATCAACATAAATCTGAACCAAAAGAATATCATCATTTTCGTATTTAATGAAAAGAGTTGTGTCGATTTTTCCTCTTGAGAAACCTTTTTTAATCAAGAAACCACTGAGTCTCTCGTACCACGCTCTAGGAGCTTGTTTGAGTCCATATAGTGCTTTTGTGAGTTTGAAAACATGATTTGGAGAAATATGATTTTCAAAACCTGGAGGTTGCTCAACATATACCTCTTCATTTATAAAACCATTTAAGAAAGCACTTTTAACATCCATTTGAAAAAGTTTGAAATCTTTATAACAAGCATATGCAAGTAGCATTCGAATAGCTTCTAATCTTGCGACTGGTGCATATGTCTCATCATAATCAATTCCTTCTTCTTGATTGTAACCTTGGGCTACAAGTCGAGCCTTATTTCTAGTAATGACTCCGGACTCATCTTTCTTGTTTCTAAAAACCCATTTTGTTCCAATAATAGTATGATTTTTGGGTTTAGGAACAAGTGTCCAAACATCATTTCTTTCAAATTGATTAAGCTCTTCTTGCATAGCTAGAATCCAAGATTCATCAAGAAGTGCTTCATCAATATTTTTAGGTTCAATCTGAGATAAAAAAGCAGTATGATTGCAAATATTTCTAAGAGATGATCGAGTGCTTACACCTTGTGAAGGTTCTCCCAGAATTTGTTCCACTGGATGATCTTTCACAAATTTCCACTGTTTGGTTGCATCTCGTATTAAATTTTGATGATCTTTCCTGATGTCTCCATGTTGGACTTCCTCTATTGTGTTCTCTTTGTTGAGATTGAGACTTTCTGTATTATTTATACCTCCTGTTTCTTCATCAATGGATTTCTTGGAGAGTAGAGAATTAGATTCATCAAATACTACATGCATAGATTCTTGTACAGTTAAAGTCTTTTTATTGAATACTCTATAAGCTTTACTATTTGTAGAATACCCGAGAAAAATACCTTCATCCGATTTTGCATCAAATTTGCCTAAATTATCCCTGTCATTCAAAATAAAACATTTGCATCCAAATACATGAAAGTAACCAATGTTGGGCTTTTTCTCATTCCAAAGCTCATAGGGGGTTTTATCTAATTTAGACCTTAACATAACTCTATTTATAACATAACATGCAGTACTTACCGCTTCGGCCCAAAAATAACTAGGCAAGTTGTTCTCATTAAGCATTGTTCTTGCCATCTCTTGAAGAGATCTATTTTTCCTCTCTACTACCCCATTTTGTTGAGGAGTTCGAGGAGCAGAAAAATTATGCACAAAACCATTTTCATCACAAAATGTTTCAATATTTTTATTAACAAACTCTTTTCCCCTATCACTTCGGATACTTGAAATAGTATAGCCCTTTTCATTTTGAATTCTCTTGCATAACTTGGTAAAAGCATTATGTGCCTCATCTTTATGAGCAAGAAAGATGACCCAAGTATATCTAGAGAAATCATCAACAATAACAAAAGCATAATATTTTCCTCCTAGACTTGCAACTCTATTTGGTCCAAAAAGATCCATGTGTATCAGTTGCAGTGGTCTAGTAGTGGAAATATATTTCTTGGTTTTAAAAGAAGTTTTTGTTTGTTTACCAAATTGGCATGCATCACAAATTTTGTCTTTAAGAAAATTTGCCTTTGGTAAACCTCTCACAAGATCATTTTTTGAAAGTTTGGAAATAAGTTCCATGTTGGCATGACCTAGTCTTCTATGCCATAACCAATTAGTTTCATTTTGTACTGAAAAACAAATAGCATCTTGTGAGGTAATTTCTTCAAAATCGATTGTATAAACATTATTACTTCTAAAGGCAGTAAAACAAATGTTATAATCATGATCATTCAAAATAATGCACTTATCCATTTTGAAAGTAACTGTAAATCCTTTATCACATAATTGACTTATACTCAAAAGATTATGTTTTAGACCTTCAACAAGTAGAACATCTTCAATTATGAGAGAAGATTTATTACCAATTTTACCTATTCCCACGATCTTCCCTTTCGAGTTGTCTCCAAATGTCACGTGTCCTTCTTCTTTAGATCTAAGATCAAAGAACTTAGTCTTGTCTCCCGTCATGTGTCTTGAACATCCACTATCTAAAAACCATTTGTTTTTGCTTGTAGAGGACTTCATGCATACCTATAAAAACAATTAAAATGATTTTTCTTGGTACCCAAGTTCTTTGGGTCCTTTATTTATTAGTATTAGAAGAAACAAGATTTTTAGGTACCCATATGGCCCTAATAGTCATTGTATGTTTTCTTCTAATAGGACAAGTATGATAATTATGACCATTTCTATTACAAAAATTACAAATAGCATGTGACATATATGAAAATCTTGAATGATTATAATAGTATCCTTTTTTGACAAACTTATTATGAAAAGAATTTTGAATATTAGACTTTGATGTAGAAGGATTATCAAAGAAGTTTTTATAAGGTTTGAACTTTTGTTTTGGCATATATCCCAAGCCTGCCTTGTCAAAAACACATCTTTGACTACCAAGAAGTTTTTCAAAATTTCTTTTTCCATTCGTAAAGTTTTCAACAATATTTTCTAAATCAGTTTTCTTTTTCTTCAACTCAAGATTTTCGTCTTTCAAAACAATATTTTCTTTTCTTAAAATATCAATTTCGTTTGTTAAAGAAGAATTTTTCTTTTTCAAAGCAGTATATTTGATACCCAATTTTTCAAATTCTTCATATACCTCTTCTAAAACATTTTGCAATTCTTCATATGAAGGATTTTCAATATTATCAAAATTTGTTACCTCAATATCATCTTTAGCCATAAGACAGAGATTTGCTGATTCTTCATTGCTTGCTTCACTATCTGAGCTACTTGAATCATCATCCCATGTAGCTTTCATTGCTTTCTTGCCTTTGTTTCGATCTTTCTTTAGCAGGGGACAATCTGGCTTGATATGACCAGGCTTATTGCATTTATAACAAATTAAAGTATCATTTTTACCTGAATCTTTCTTGGAAAACTTTTTGAATGATTTCCTCGGAGGAGTTTTATTTTTCTTTAAGAATCTCTGAATTCTTCTTGTTATCATCGCAACTTCTTCATCTTTATCGTCATTTTCCTCATCTTCATCACTTTCACTTTCATGAGGAACAGCTTTAAGTGCCAAGCTCTTCTTTGGCTTTCCTTCTTCTTCTCCTCTTTTCAATGTGTACTCATGGGTGATAAGTGACCCGATGAGTTCATTCACTTCGAGCTTCTTGAGGTCTCTAGCTTCAAGAATCGCTGTCACTTTTGATTCCCAACGTTTTGGTAGAGAGTTGAGAATTTTTCTTACCATTTCCACTTTGGAATAAACTTTACCAAGAGCTGTCAAACTGTTTATGATGTTAGTAAAACGAGTGTGCATGCTAGAAATAGATTCATCATCATTCATCTTAAACATTTCATATTCATGAGTAAGAATATAAATTTTTGATTCCTTAACTTGAGAAGTTCCTTCATAAGTAACTTCCAAGTTATCCCAAATTTCTTTTGCCGTAGCACAAGTCATTACTCTATTAAACTCATTACCATTGAGAGCATTATATAATAAATTCATAGCAGTTAAATTCAAAGTATAAAGTCTATCGTCTTCACGATCAAACTCTTCTTCTTCCTTTTTGACCTTTACTCCACCAACCACTTTTGTTGGAATATAAGGTTCATTTACAATACATTTCCAGATTTCTCGACCTTGAGCCTGAAGGAATATTCTCATTCTGACTTTCCAGAATGAGTAATTGTCTCCACAAAAGAGTGGAGGTCGACTGCTAGATTGACCTTCACCAAATGAAGCTGCAATGTTAGCCATAAGATCTTAACTCAAAAGATAGTTAATCTTATAACAGAGCTCTAGTTTTGATACCAATTATTGCTCAGATGACTAACATAAGAGGGGGAGTGAATTGAGTTATATTTAAAAAAATAACAATTATAAATCAAATATACAATATAAAATATAAACAAAATATGAAACAACAATAAATATAAAGAGTAAGGGTAAGAGAGAAGCAAACTCAGTATGTTAACGAGGTTCGGCCCCACTGCCTACGTCCTCGCCTCAAGCTACCCCTTGAGGATCCCCGAATTTACTATTCAACCTCCTTCAGGTGGAGATAGAAACCTATTACACATTTGAACAACACCGCTACAAATGATCCGTGTAGAACACCCTCTACACTTGCAATCACCTTACACGTGGTGATTCAACTATTCCTTGTATAGAATATTTTCTATACACACAAGGGTTATACACACCCTTTTACTGATACAAGAACTGATAGTGGGTAGGTTATCAGAAAACACTCCTCAATGAGTGAAATAAGAACAATACAGCGCAAACTATATCTCTCAAAATGAACAAGGGTTAAGGCTCAATGCTTAGAGAAGAGAGAATGAAAGATTTGAATGAATATTGTATGCTCTTGGTGTTGTGAATGTGAAGCTCTCAAATGATCTATTTATAGGCATATGAGACTTCATATTCAAATTCAAAAAGATTTATATGTTAAAGACATCATCATTCACTTTTCAAAAATTTCAAAGCTAATCTTTTTACTTTTTGCATGTGACAAAAGGAGCACACTTTACTTTTCAAAAATTTCAAACCTAATCTTTTACTTTTTGCATATGACAAAAGGAACACACTTTACTTTTTAAAATTTTCAAACAAAGATATCTTTCTTTTGCATAAGTCAAAAAAAGTATCAATCACTTTTGAAAATATTCAAATAAAACATGCATATGTGAAAGATGACAATCAATCATCTTAATATTTTCAAAGTTCAAACATTTAATCATGTCATGCACATGTGAAAGATGACAATCAATCATCTTTCAAAATTTTCAAATTTAATTTTCAAAATATTCATGCACATGTGGAAAATGTATTTTAATGCTTTATGATAAAATATTAATTTTGAGCTTTAATCCTAATTTCGAATTTTTAGAGATTTACAATATTACTCTATGACTTTAATGTGAACTTATTCCCTTCTTGCTCATGCTTGGTTCCTTGATGTGCTTGATTCCATTGTGTGGACAACTTGAGTTTGAGACTCCTTTATTCGTTGAATTCATTTGTTATCATCAAAATCAATGTGTAAATTTATAATTACACGAAACTTGAAATCTTGGATTCAACAAAACTCATTCATATATTGATAAATATATACATGCACTTATGTATGTATATATGTATTAGCTAATAATATAAGCATACCATTTTTATAATTAAATATATAATATGTATTCTAATTACTTATGTCTATATAGTGAATATACTTCATAGGTATATTTTATAATTTGTATAATAATTAATCGGTAAAATTTAATAATTTCATATACTAATATGTGAGAACTATATATGAAATAGGTATATGTTATCATATTAAGTGTGTGTATTAATAATATATGTAGGTATATAATATATTGTTATTTTGAATAAATATCAATTAGTTATATATTAATTATTTATAAATTTTTTAAAATTTTATAATTTAATAGAAGTTTTACTTGTTAGTTGTATAAATTCAATATTAGTTTATTTATTTAATTTATTAATTATTAAAGCTTATTCTAAAAAAATAAAAAAAGATCGAGCTCGGCTCAACTCAAACTCGTTTGTGGGACGAGCTCGAGCTCAAGCTCGAGTTAAGAGTTTTGCTTGTCGAGTCGAGTTCGAACATAGAATTAAAAAAAATTTTGAATTCGGGCTTGAGCTCGAGCTCGAATATTTTGAGTCGAGCCGAACTCGGCAAGTCAAAAACTAGCTCAGCTCGGCTCGGCTCGGCTCGATTACAGCCCTATTTGTACCCCATCCGCGTAACCGCTTAATCCTTGCGGACACCATTCACAGTGCGTCAAGGTCGGCTGTGTTGTGTTGTGTTATTTGGGCGAAACCAAGTCTGACTTTTCAGGATTCAGCCGTTGATCAATCGATCGATCGGACTTCTCAGCTACATCGATTGGGTGATGATGGTATGCGCCATCATAATCTACGAGTCTTATTACTTTTTTTTCCACTTTCTGTAGTTATTTTGCGTGTTTGTAACCCTTTCGAGAGAAGAGCGAGAAAATAAGCTCTAGTTGGGTTTTGAGCAGGCGAGTGGAAGTGGTGATAAGAATCAACTGAAACTGTATTCGTACTATAGGAGCTCTTGCTCCTACCGTGTCCGTATTGCCCTCAATTTGAAAGGTAATGAATGAACTTTGCTTCCCAACCTAATTCTAATAGTTTCTTGATCATATGAACTCTTATTTATCCATTTTTTGTTTCAATGTAACATAATAAATTGAAGAGTTGAAATACGAGTATAAAGCAGTTAACTTGTTGAAGGGAGAGCAATTCAGTCCAGGTGATTTTGGCTTCTCTATTTGTTCTTCTAGGATCCAAATCTTATGCATGTATTATTTTTTTGTCAATCTTCAGCGTGAGCGCTATTGCTCTGAGTGTATTCTATAATTTCAATGTTTATCATAACGAAAGAAAAAGAAGAAGAGAATAACGCACTTGAGATCATTCCCTCTTTCGCTGTATAGAGTTTACAGAGCTCAATCCTATTGGCTACGTGCCAGTGCTTGTGGATGGGGATGTCATAGTTTCCGACTCTTTCGCCATCATAATGGTATATCATTACAAGGATTTCACAATTTCTTTACCTTCTGTCTGCACGTAACATCTTTTCTCCAACTATTCTTGTTGTAATTTGTAATGTATGCAGTATTTAGAAGAGAAATATCCTCAGCATCCATTGTTGCCTCAAGATCTTCAGAAAAGAGGCATCAATTACCAGGTAATACTGCGTCTTGTTTGTTGATAATTATTATTATCAGCATATTTTGTGTTGTCACATATTTTTTTGATCAAATTCCTTGTTTTCAAACTAATAGATTTCAATAGTGTGAAGTATAATCTTTTATAGGATGAAAAATCTAAGATCATCCCATGCTCCCCGGGCTCTACATCTTAAATCAAATACTATTTTGTTAAAAAAAAGTGACACATTCCTTGGCTATTGAAGTCATTATCTCAAATATATGAGATTGTTGCATATATTTAGGACTGTAAATGAATCAGTTTGTTTGATACATGCCTGGTTAAAGTCGAATCGAACTCGGCTTGTGAAGAAAAAAGCTCATCCGGGAGAGCAGATACCCGCTCGATTAGTAAATGACACATATCCGACAAAACTTGACTTGACTTGGCTAAAACTCGTTAAGGAGGCGCTCATTTATGTTCGAGTCGACTCGTTAGCTCGACTCGAGTCGACTCAATTAAAGCTTATTCATATATTGATAAATATATACATACACCTATGTATATATACATATATATGTATTAGCTAATGGTATAAGCATAACACTTTTATAATTAAATATATAATATGTAACCTAATTACTTATGTCTATATATTGAATATGCTTCATAGCTATATTTTATAATTTTTGCAATAATTAGTTGATAATATTTAATAATTTAATAGACTAGTATATTGTTATTATGGATAAATATCAACTAGTTAGATATTAATTATTTATAAATTTTTAAAATCTTATACTTATCAAAAATTTTTTTTTTTAAAATCTTATAATTCAGTAGAGTTTATATATGTTAGTTGTACAAATTCAATATTAGGCTTTTTATTTTTTATTTATTTAATTTATTAATTATTAAATCTTATTCAAAAAATTAAAAAAAAAATTGAATATTGAAAGTAGGAAGTCTTTAGATGTTTCATTTTGAGGGCCCCGAGAGAGAGAGAGAGAGAGAGAGAGAGAGAGAACCCTTGAGATACTGCTGCCACCCCTGGTCTGGCGAGTGCCACTTCACGTCTGGCACAGTTAGGGCCGGCAGGCTCTGGCGACATCTCCGAAGGGTATCCAGCATCGGAAACCCTTCCGGCGACATGGGTTTTTTGTTCCTTTGGAGTTGCGTTTTTGCGTAGTCTCAGAGGAGCCACCCTTTGGTGGTTTTGTGTCGGGTCCTGGCGATCTTTGCTGGCCAGGACCCGGGTCTTGGAGATCTTTGCTGGCCATCTGACGTCGGACTTTATCTGGCGACCAAGATTTTGGGTTTGAGTTTTCTCATTTTGCCTAGATCTATCAGGTGCAGTCTTTGTGGCTTCCACAAAACAATATGACGGGCTTTGACATCTTGGAGGGCATTTTGGTGAGCCATTGTCAGTTCTCCTTCGGCGATCGGGAGTCCATTCTGTGTCTCTGCCTTTGAAATGGGCACAAAACTGCTTTTTCTTTTCTTTTCTTTTCTTTTCCTAAAGAGGATGAAGAGGGAGCAGTAGGATATCTCTTATTTGGGTTTTGGGATCTGACGATGATGATGCGTGATGTGGATTCATCTCAATTGGAATGTGAGAGGTGGTTGAAAGTAGAATAAAAACTTTTTTGTTATGAAAGAGGGAGGTAATAATTTTTGTATCTCTGAATGTAGCAAAAGGATAGCTAAGTTCATGTCTCTAGATGGGACGGCAGCTTCGTGGGTGGCTAAGGGGATTGAGGATTATTTAGAACTTAACTATCATGAAGGTTTCTTCTGATAGCTAAGGATGGGTAATGGACTTTTTATAATTCAACAACATGTTAACGCTTTCTTCTGATAGCTAAGGATGGGTAATGGAGTTTTTATAATTCAACATCATGTTAACGCAAGTGGCAGCTTTCTGCAACTCTTAGAATTCCAAAATGGAATGAGGAAATGTTTGTTAGTGATTCCGGAGGGTGCAAATGGCTTTGGATGGAGAGACTTTATGCAGTCCATTCGTGGTGTTACTAGGTCCAAAGTCACTTTTCTGAAGCATGCAAACAGTGGGGAGTTTGTTACTGGAAAAATAGTGAGAAGGTCTTCCTCAGTTAAAGGTGCTTTGTACGTTGTGGTGCTGTGCTGAGGTCAATGGCGGGTAGTTCAGTCGAGATTAACTTAGTGGCAAAAGTAAAGGGGAAGGCACTTGTAGGAGACAAAGGCTATCAGGTGACATTGGGAGGAGTGGAAGGGCTCTTGTGGGATGTTAAAGCTCAATTGAAGGGAGTTATGGAGTATGTAAGCGATCTAATGATTAAAGTGGATGAGGGGTTGGACCTAGTCATGGGTTTTGGTGGTGGGTTGAGAATGGATGAGGGAGGGCAGGAAGATCTGGGGTAGATCCTTCGGGTTTGAAGGCCACAAGTGTGCCGGGAAAGGTTTCAACGCCGTCACAAATAAGGTCATTGGACGTTGGCATCTTTGTTCATGCCAGTGTCACTATGCCTTTTGAGGGAGCAGTAGGGCCTTAGGCACCAGTTACAGATGGGGTTGGTACTTCTGTCCAGGGTTCATTTTTAGCTGAAGATGGGGGTCCATCCAGGGTCTTGAATACTTTGAAAGATACAGTAGAGCCTCTTTTAAAAGATGCAAACGAGGTTATAGAACCTACCAATTCTGTGTCTCCTCAGGAGTAGTAGGGTTTGACAAAGTGGCATGGCAAGGATTGTTGGGGAGTGGAGTACATACAAGCAATGTTGATGGAGGGGAGGAACCTGTAATGTTGATAGAAAAAATGGACAACAACCATATTGTTGTCGAGCAACCATATGGCGGGAAGGAAAGTTTGTTGTTGGTGCCTCGTGTGGAGGAAGGTTTAGATTCAGGAGTACAGTTGGGTACTATGTCTAGGGATAATGTCATTCCCTTGGTTTCTCTTCTTCCGTTAAACGATATAGCAGGGTTACCATCGGATTGGGTTCTTAATAAAGTTAACAAGTTTAAGCAAATTGTGGGGATTTCAAATGATGCATATGAAGACAAAATTAAAACTCTATTCACTGCGATTGAGGTGAGCCACGCGCTTGAAACTAAATCAAGTTTCAAGAAAAGTAGAGAGTTAAAGCGTCTTTCATGGGCAGTTAACTACAACGCTATGGGAGGTAGTTCAAGTCGAGAGAAGACTAAAGGGAGGGCATTGTGAAGACGGTCTTGTAGAGGGATTTGAATTACTTGTATGGGAAACAAGGGGTTGGGGTTGGGGAGGTGTGTTCCACTCCAATTCGGGTTTGGTGCATTTTGGATAGTTTTTACAGGCTTTTGGGTCATTCGGGGCACTCTAGTATGGGCTATGTGTTTTCTTGTATACGTCCAGTGTACTTGGTTACTCCTATTGATATATATATATATATATATAATATTTTTACTTATAAAAAAATAAAAAAAATAAACAACTTGAGTTGAGCTTGAGCTCGAATCAGGAATTTAGCTTATCGAGTCAAGCTCGAACAAAGATTAAATAATAAGCTCGAGCTTGGGCTACTTGAGTTTTTTGACTCGAGCCGAGCTCAGCAAGCCAAAGACTGCTTGGCCCGATTATAGCCCTACATATATTGGTTGTAAATAACAATTTTGACTACCTTTTACCTGAAGTGACTTGGGTCCTCACATTTAATAGTGATTCGTAGAAATTGCTTTTTATTGGCACTGGGTGTTCGAGAACAGCATCCCATACTAATCCCTGGGGTGCATAGGCAATTCGTAGGGACTTATAATCATTTCATGAATAAGAAAGGTGCTAGCAGTGGGTTTCATAGCACCACACATAAATTTCAAAGAAAGTTGGTAAGTACTTTAAATCATAAATGAAAGAGTGCTGAAAAATGGATAAAGATAAGCTTATGTCTTAATGAATGGGGGCATGTTGGAGATCGCTACACACTTTCATGGCCCATGGTGTCATCTGGAACAAAAAAATGGAAAAAATTGTAATGTTACAATTAGTTAAAATTTAAATCCTCTCTACTAGAGAAGCAGTCGAGAGTTTCAATAGCCTGGGAATAGCAACTCGTTTGAGACATTTCAGAAACAAAATTTTGAAGTCCTTTTTTGCTCCTATATACTTCTTTTTCAAAATAATAAAAATGCTTTCTCTGGCATCCCCTATTATATCCATGCTCACTAAGCTGAAGGCTACACCTGTCCTGTATGACAAGATTGTCACCCATGTGAAATGAATTGGTGCAGAACCTTCAGATCGGAAACACCTTATGGGTTGGTTGTGGACACTTAGCGGTGCTTTAAGTTTGTAAAGATTTATGGAAAAACCTTTGACATACATTTATCATTGACAACCAGACGCTTTTATTGGTCCTATTTGTTAGATTATATTTTTCAGCTTTTCACCTGAGCTTACTGAGAAAAAAGTCATTTAGCAGAGCTTCAATGCATAGGAGTACTTATATAAAAAAAGAGCACTAGGTTTTTGCTTTCAGATCTAAAAAGTGAATACTCCCACCAAAGAGGATCTATGAAGTACAGGCATGTATTGAGGCACAGACTTGGCGGGCATGCACCTAAAACAAAGAGGATCTATGAAGTACGGGCATGCCTCAATTTGGTTATGTTGGAACAATTTGGTTACTGATTGAATGATCTTTTGATCGGATCATAAACCTGATCTTCCACGTAGTTAATAACATGTAAGTGCACCTAAAACAATTTCTGGAGCTGCTGCTGGATCACAAAATTGAAATCCTGACTGTTTCCTTCCCTATCCATCTCACTTGTTGAACTCATGCAGATACCTGCTTTCTATTTTATATTTAACAAACCATATGGACTTCAGCATATACTATCCAACCTGGGTACAACTTGATGAGGATATCATGTCTACTGTGATTAGTCTTAAGTAGATTTTAATGCGTATGGGTTCCCGAATACGTAGTTGACACATCTGCACATAATTGTATCTTCGTGATAGGACTTTTTTTTTTTTTTTTTTTTTCTCACTTTTTAACATGGTAGATAATAAATATCAGACTATAGATATAATTCCTTCTCCAGTGATGCAATTGGGCACAAATATTTTTTTTTTTGAGTCATATATATTATTCTTAATATTCTGATGTCTTTGGAATTACTTCTGATTCAGACACTGATGGGCTGCCTTTGTCACCTGATATATAGGCTGCCAACATTGTTTCCTCAAGCATACAGCCTTTTCAAAATATAGGTACACTGGTACGTATCCAACTATGACTTTTGTGGCTATGCATTTCTTTGTTAAATTTAAAGTGCCATTGTCCTGAGATTGTTGGAGCATAGAGTGTTACAATATTTTTGTGCTGTTGCTTTTCCCGTTTGCAGAAATACATTGAGGAGAAAGTTGGTCCCGGTGAGAACCTTTTCTGGGCTAACCATCATATTACAAAAGGCTTTGCAGGTAAGTTTTCATTAGGCTGCCACTGAACCTAATTCTTCTTCCTACTTCCCCGAAACCTCAAAGAGAGAGGCAGTGGAGAGATAGAGATAGATATAAGATTAAGGAAATACCTATTAATACATTTTTTTTATCGTTAAACAAGACTTCATTGATCATAAGAATAGGCAAGTATATGGGACATATACAAGAGTAATACATAAACGTGCTAGTTTAGTTATACAAGAATACAAGAAATTCATAAAAAGTTACTTATAAAAAAAAAGAAAAAGAAATTCATAAAAAGTCATGCCATGAAAATCAATTACAATCGATGAATGGAGTAAAGTATTGAAAGGAAATTTCTAAGCTCATCCATTTACAGCTCTTGATCTTCAAAACTTCTTGCATTTTTCTCCCTCCAAATACACCACCATAAACATATTAGAACCATCTTCCATATTGGGGCAATTTGAGAGCTTCCCGAATGCCTCTCTAAGAAGCTAGGAGGTCAATTACCCTTCTTAGTGTCACCCAAGTTAATCCCATCCAAGCAAAGACTTCATTGCACGATGTCATGGCAATCTCACAATGAAGTAGTAGATGGTCAACAGACTCTCTCCACTTTTTGCACATATAACACCAATCCATGACTATAATTTGACGTTTGCTTAAGTTGTCTAGAGTGAACATCTTCCCCAAGGAAGCCATCCATATAAAAAATGTTGCCTTTAGGTCCTTTGTCTTCCAAATACCATTCCATTGGAATGGATTTGTATTGTGTGTTGTCATGTTTTGGTAGAAAGAGCGGACTATGAACTTCCTTTTCTTAGAGTGGCACAAAATTTTCATCTCATCTCATTTCATCATTATAATTTTTCCAAATTTCCATATAAAATATAATAAACAATTTAACGTTTTCAAATCTCAATTAAACTTTTTCAAATTCTAAAATAATAATAATATTAAAAAATAAGATTTTAAACTTTTATCTCAAACTCAAAATTGTCATCTTACTTCCAAACTTGCCCTAACAAAAAAATATCAATATTTTTCAGATTTTAATATATAATAAAACCAATATTACAACCCTACAATGTCAAATATGAGTATACGTCCAGAATTACAATTCTAACAATAAAAGCATAACATATTGAGAAATACCAAAACTACAACTTAACAATAATAAAATTGTAGTTTTGAAATAAAATTTAAACGGGTTATTACTGGTTGATTTCAGGTTAAGCGAGCTAACTCGTTATTGATCTGTTTATTAATCGTGTCTTAATATATCAACCCGTTTTGACTTGAGCCCATTTATATCAAACCCAAATCCACAAATTTCATATCATATTCGTATTGGGTTTACAGGTCGTGTTACAGATTGCCACCCCTAGGTGGAGTACACTAGGTCATAGAATTGTGGATAAGTTTCCTTGAGTGCCCCATCACCACACCATATATCGTGCCAAAATTTAATTTTGGATCCATAACCTACCTTAAAATGGATATTTCTTGGATTTGTGTCCCCAAACTCTTATGTGCTTCCATAGCCACACTCCATAAGGCCCACTCACCTTATTCGAGCGCCAACCTCCCCATGGCTCACCACGCTTCAATTCGATGAAAGATTATGCAAAAGCCAGTCCCAGTTCACTGTGGTATCTCCATAGCCATTTGTCAAGCAAAGCTTTGTTGAAAGATTGCAAGTTTCGAATACCTATTTATACATGATACCTTGAATTTAAATTTGAGATGTCACTCTGACCCATGAAAGCAGAAATTTATTTCTTGCCCAAGACATGAGCTTTTATAATTTCACAGGAGCTAAAACTCAGTATGTAACTAGAGAAAACGCCCAAAAGAATATACAGTTCTTCATCACTATACAAGAAAAATCATTTACACCTCAAGACTTGTAAACCAGCCTTATCCACTACCAAGTGCTCTCTAACCTTCTTAGGAACTTTCTGTACGCAAAAGAATTCCTATCTGGATCCTCTAGCACCTGATATTGCAAAAGAAAAAAAAAAACAACAATTTGATTAACCTCTCTGTACACCTTACATCCAAAAGATAGCAAACAAGTAAAAAAACAAAATATATTCTACCATGTCAATCTCGCTAATCTGGAGGCTGGGTTAAATCCATACCTTCAAATTATGGAACTAGAGTTGTTAAACATGTTTTGGGTAATGGTTTCAGCCATGGATGATAGTCCAAGCATTATCATTACAATATGCTGTGATGACAAGAACATTCTTTCACACTGCCCTTATATTGATAAAACGTGTGCAGAATTCAATCAAGATACTGATATCTGATAATAGTGTTGCAATTCAGGAACTACCCCAATTGACATTTAAATTTGATTTTGATTAGCTGTATATGCTCCAAAGTATCACCATGGTCAGCATTCCATAAGATCAACAGCATCAACAAGGCCTATTGTCAATAGACTTGATTTGAAACTAGTGGAACATCCTTGCTATGTGTGGACATAGTTCAAGATTTTATATATAATTGTTTATGAGTGTTTTATTCTGAAATGTTCTAATTATGTTTAAAATTTTAAAGATATAAAATATTTTAGATTCATTATAATCAATTTACTACCAAAAATCAAGAAAACAAGCTGAGAAGTCCGTCCATTGTGAACCCATTTTTTTCCAGCAATATTATCAAGTACCGAGGTTAGTCATGTCTCAAAAACTCATTCTCATGTACAATTTTCTCTCATTAAGATTCCTCAGTGACTGAAGTAAAAAATGATACAAGTTTATAGAACCAAAAGAAACGCATTTTGAAAATTAAAAGGAAATTAATTTTGAATAAAAATTAATAACTTAATTAAATATATTTTTTAATTATCATTTAATTATAATACAATTGGAGATTGGATGATGTATTTTTATATGAATATTAATCTAATAGGGTAGTAGATAATGTAGCTTGCGGGAACTTCCCCGCAAATTACCTGAAGTGCACTTGCGGAAAACTCTTTGTCGAGGGCCCGTGCACCCTTGGGATTTTTTTTTCAGACACCCGGTGCCAATCAAAATAAAAAAAGATAATGTAGCTTCATACGATAAAAACTTTATACATTGGAAATAATATATACTAAGGCCATGATTGGTTTCATCATTTTTCCAAAATTTTTCATTTTTTTTTTAAATTTCAATTTCAATCTAAACATCTTTTAAATTAAAAATTCCTATTTAAAATAAAAAACATTGAATCATTGGCCTAGATTTCTTTGAAAATAAACACAAAAGCCGAAAAAACCTTTCACAAAAACCCAAAGAAACATATATCACAAGAGTCTTATAGAAACAACTTTTCAAATATACCAACCTAATTTCACAAACTCTAATAAAAAGACATCTAAAAAATGTTCTAAACAAACAATTTCTCATTTTTCCACCCACTTTCACAAAAAAAAGGTCTCAATTTTTTTTGTCAAAACTTCTAAAAGATTCATGAATGCGAAGAAATAAAGGCTGAATGCATAATTTTATTTTCTTGCTTCCTAAAGTGCTGGTTTCCTCCCCCTTGCCCATCATAAATGAAATTTTTATGTACAATTAATTTCTGCTCCTGAATGACATATTTTATTATCATCTCCTCTTGTTTCAGCACTTGAAAAGTTACTAAAGGGCCATGCAGGAAGATATGCAACTGGAGATGAAGTTTTCCTGGTTTGGTTTTCTGCTCCATCTGTGTGCATGCCTGTATGGTTGCATATAGTGTAGGCTGTACTGTGTTAATGTAATTCGTAGACTCAGGGTTTTGGAACGTTCTACTAATGTATAATAGCCATTAAGATAAAAAATGCCTTTTTCTATTTTTTTGTGCTGGCGGCTGGAGGGATGGGCTTTGGGTTGCCAATGGTACATTCAATTTGTTAGGTACCTTACCTAGAGCTCACAATCATAAACTCTTATTGCACAGAGAAATAGTAAGAAACATGCATTTCTCTGAGAATTTACTTCCAAAAGTCCAATATTTGTTGGGGGTTCTTTGCTAATAAAGTTGTCAACCATCCTGAATTTGCTGTATCTTCTAGAACCAAAAAGTGATTTTGGTTTGCTGGTATGCAATGTTTATACGACTCTTAAGGCCTGGTTTGGTTACACAAACCAAACCATCTCTTCTCATGTAATCATTACAACTTTTCCAAACTTTCACACAAAATATAATAACCAATTCAACTTTTTCAAATCTCAAAACAAAAATAATATTAAAAACTTATATTCTAACAATATTTTATTCAACTTTCAACTTTTATCTCATCTCATCTCATCTGTATAACCAAACGAGGCCTAAGTATTAAGACCATCTGCTACCTTTCTGGCAGCAGAACACAACATTTCTTCTATACTCATCAATTTTTAGGACAACAATCTGAGCATTGGTTTTTTCTTCAAAACCGTGCATTGTGAGACAGGAAGGTACCTGACTCAATTCTAAGCACTAGGCTTCTGGCATATGCCAATGAACTAATGCTGGCATTATTCACCACTCTTAGTTGCACCTTACACAGTATGCTGGAAAATTCACTTTATAGTTCCTAATATACCACAGAGCAAGAGCAAATGTGAATTAGCTCATGGATTGGGATATTTTAATTATATTGCAGGCAGATCTGTTTCTAGCGCCTCAGATGCATGGAGCAATTAAACGGTTCAATGTTGACATGGTATTGCTTAATCTATAATTCATGTGTTGGTTACATTTGTGCAAATATTTTTTTAATTCATCTCCAAAGGTGATTTGTCATGGCCTTAATTTTTTTTTGGTTTGACAAAGCAAAGGCTCATTTTACTACTCACTTAGGGTGTTAGTACAAAACCAGGATGGCTAGAGGCAAAATCTTTTGGAATCTCCTGGAAAAGAGTTAAAGGGTTGCCTGGATGTGGAATCTCCTGTAATTTTATCCATTCTTTATTCAGACACAATCTCTACTTCAGCTTCATTAAATCATCTCAAACTTCCATCTATTTATTTCTAGTTCACAATTCTTTTTTTTTTTTAATCCAGTTCATAGTTCTCTTTTCCATTTAACGAATGTACAAGTACTTGAGAATCAGATCCAAGCTCAACCATCCATAGTTGCAGTTTTAAACACAACTGTCAGCCATCCCATGTATAGCCTGCACCTCCGCCATTGTGTTAAAGCCAACCCCATAATGAGCCGAAAAGTCTGCAACAAAATTCCCCCTTTCATCTGAACCACTCCATCTCCACAAAAACTCGGATTGCCATGACTACTATTGACATTCAGTTTAACTCTCCACATGCTGGCCTCAAACATTTCCTAATCTGCACTCAAGGAGAATTTATCGCAATAAATGGAATCCCTATCTTCTAAAAATGAGAAAATAATCCATCCTTTCCACCATTTTAACCTTAGAAACAGGTGATAGGAAGTCGGCCAATAGGGATTTAATTCTAAAACAAGTAGCTTTGGTTGATTCCTTTAGACTCTCCATTTTATTTTACTTGTAAAATTATTCTCTTCCTCGTGAAAAAGCCACTCAAAAGAAAAGTAAAATGTTTCCAAGTTGTTCTTTTATGTTTTCATTGCATATATTAGCGTTATTTGCATTTTGTTTTATTACCAACTTTTTATATTGTTCTTCTGCCTGGTTCAAACTTGCTTCTGGTCTTGAGATGGTCCTACTTAATTTACCAGCTGGAATTTTGGCGTTGGATATTTTTTACTTTATTAGTGTGGCATTACCTACCCTTATGCTTGCTTCTTCAAACTTGTTAATGTTTGTGCATGAGACTAACTATATCCATTAGTCTTGAAATATATGGTCTAAACATGTCTGTTTCTCTATCTGTATCTTCTGACAGTTCTATTTTTCAACTTTTATCTGCAGACTCAGTTCCCTCTTTTATCAAAGTTGAACGAGGAATACAATAACATACCAGCTTTCCAGGACGCTATGCCGGAAAATCAGCCAGATAATCCTGCTGCAGGCGCTGTTTAAATCAATGGATTGTGAAACCAGCTGTTATGAGCCATTTCCTATCCATCGTGTAATGTATATGTGTAAGAAATGGCCAGCATCCGATCTTAAAAATTGCAGAATAAAGTGCCACACACGATCAAGCTTTCAGAGACACTTTCTAAAGTTTATTGGCATCTGGTGTTTCAATAAACGTTGATACGTCATACAATATAATAATGGGAACATATATATTGAGAGTTAGGTGATAACTATAATTACCAGTTTGGATTTACCTCTTTGAATTCGTTGAAGCCACTTTGTGTAACACCCATTCCCGTAGACTAGGGATGTCATGCGACGTTGTTAATGGAAGTCAGGTAAGAGACTTATAATTAACTAAATATATCATTATTTTGTGTAAAAACGGTTTTAAATAAACCAAGTGTTGAAAATAAAACATAATCAGCGCTTCAATTCAGAAGAATAAGAATATGTCTGGTTCGACAGAGTATTATCTCTCTTTTCCGTTAGTGGAAAGAGAGGTGAAGTGAGTCGTACCACACCTAAGGACGATTCTTACGGAATTTGGTGGAAGAGCAGGGAGGACAATCAGCAGTGAGTGGGCATCTGTTTGTTGGAACCTGGCAGACCGAGGTGGTGCTAGGCGGTTCTAGGAGGACTTTCTTCAATACGTCAAGTTTTCTGGTTGTAGAAAAGCTAAAACGAAGGTGGTTATCAATGGAGAATTTGGAGGCTCTATGGAAAAAGTTTCGACTGATGTGCTTAATTTCTATATAAGTTTTGTCATTTTTTTATTTTTAATTTTATGCCAGTTTGTGTTTAATTTTCTTATTTAGTAGAGTTTTTATTTATTTTGTTTATTTTTGTTTAGGAATAAATAAATTAAAGGAGTCATGAAAATTGAAAGAGTTATCAAAAGAATAGGAAACGTTCATTTCTTGAAATTCCTGAAGTACCATTTGGTATTTAGAGGATAACTCTTTCTAGACAACTCTAATAAGGGTAATTTCGGTATCTATAGAAAGCCAAGAGAAAACCCTACAACTTTTGTGTTTAAGCTAGAGTCAAAAACAAACATCTTCAGGGAGAAAACGGCGCTTCAAGTAGGAGGTCGAAAATTTGCAGAATTGGAGTTCATCAACGATAGAGATTCTCGATCTATATAGAGTTTCTTTCTTAACTCTTTAATCTTCTATTTGTATAATTCTCATTATGAATTCCAGAATTATTATAGTTTGTTTTGATTAGATTATGAACTAATTTCTATTGCTGAGGCTACGATGTAGCCTCTCCATGACAATCACAAATCTTATTTCGTTGTGATCATAATTTTATCATTCCTTTTGAGTATACATCATTGAGTTTAATGCCTTCAATTATTTGGCCAATAGTTGAATAATTTGTTTGTGCATGTTAATTTAAGAGATGATGCATGTAGTTTGGCTTTGTATGATGTATGCTATGAATTGAACAAAAGACAAGAATGTGTCAATGTGATTTGTGTGGCTTTTATGTGAAATATTATTAATCTTAATATGCTCAAATGTTTTTAAATTTGCATAGACCTATCATGGGTTATCATATGTTGAGTAATTCTAATTCTACTCGAGAGAGGATCTTAGATAAGTTAGAATATTTTGCCATCAAATAGGATGATAATTGATTGGTTGTATGGTTAGAATTTGGAATTGGATTGGTTAAGTGAATCGGATGCCTTAGTGTTTTCTTCTTGGGTAAAATCTTCTTCTTTTCAAGTGTTTAGTAAATTCTTTAGTTGTTGATTTAATTTAATTTGTTACCGATTTTCTAATTCAAAATCCACAACTTTTCTTGATTTTCAAATAACTTAGAATTAGAACAATTTCAATAGTTAATAGGTAAATAGTCATTATGGGTTCGACATCTTTATTATCATTATATTACTTGGTACGATTTCGTGTACTTGTGAAATTTCACAACATCAACTAACTGAGGAAGAGAAGCTCTGTGTAGAATTAGATGATGAGGTACTAGAGGAGTTAAAGAATAAAGGAGAACGAAGTTTGGTGGGGAAGCTGTGGATGTAGAGGAAAATTAGCTTGGGGATTCTTGAGTTCACAATGGCTAAGATATGGAAACTTAGCAGGGCAACAAAATTTCTAGAGGTAGGGTGAACGTATATGTTATCACCTTTGCAAGCCATGCAGACAAACAAAAAGTTTGGGGAGGGAAACCATGGCTGTTTGTCAACCAGATAATGGTGCTTAAAATGTTTGATAGTTTTACCCTCCATCAATGATGTGCTTCAATCATGAGGAGTTATGGGTACACATGTATAATCTACCTCTAGCTATGATGACAAAAGAGAAAGGAGAGCAGGTGGGAAAAGTAGTGGATGTTGATATACAGGGAGATGGAAGTGGGTGGCGAAGATCTCTAAGGGTTCATATTGAAATGGACTTAACAAGGCCCTTGGCAAGGGGCAGAACAGTTTCAGCTCAAGGTGGAAAAGCATGTGGGTTCCCTTTAGGTAAGAAAAACTGCATTTTCTATGCTTTTCTTGTGGTAGAATCATACATGGTTCTAATGGCTATCCTAAGACGAGAGAGTTGAATGAAGGGAGTGGTGGGAGTGATGAGCAGTTTGGGGCCTAGTTAAGGGTGAATTTAGTGGGGAAGAAGAAGGGTGGTCTGGGCTTTAATGGGGACTTTAGAAGAGAGGGATCTTGGAAAAATGAGGTGGAGGAAGAGATAGTGTCCAGTCATGTGGGTGGTAAGGAGGTAAGGAGAGACATGGAGATAATGGCTTAGGTGGCAAGCCAAATTAATGTGGGGTTGGAGGAGCATGTGGAGACAGGGGGAGAATCAGGTGGGAGTAAAATACCTATCAAGCCTGGAGATGCGTTTGAAGGTCCTAATAAAAAATCTATCAAAGTGGAGTGTGAGGCCATATTTGAGAGTGATGTTTTTACTGGAAAGCCTGATACATTGGGAGGGGAGGAGGTCTTAAGGGATTTGAGGAAGAGAGGTAAGACACGAAAGAGAAGGGCTCCGAATGTGGATAAGGACGGGTTAATGGTATCTCAACCAAAAGTTATAAAGAGGTTCTGTGAGGAAGGTAAGTCTGAAGAAAAAGAGGCAACACAAAAAAAAGAAACAAAAGATACAAAGAGAAGGGAAGTTAACTACTATACATGAAGGATTGGTTGAGGCTGTTAAACAGCCCCACCAAACATTATAAAAATACTAAGCTGGAACTGTCGAGGGCTTGGCAACCTTCAGACAGTTCAAGACCTTTTCTCTTTGGTAGCGGAGAAGCTGCCAAGTGTGGTATTTGTGATGGAAACCACATTACAAGTCAGAAGGCTTGGGGCATAAGAAGAAGACTGAGAATGGAAGGGTGTTTTGGGGTGGAACTTAATGGAAGGGGGGTGGTCTGTTTTTGTTTTGGAAAGAGGACGATATGGTGGAGATTTTAAATTTCACACAGAGATACATTAGTGCTTGGATCTGTGATAACCAAGGGAGGCAACAATGGCTTGAAATAGGATTCTATGGCCATCCTAAGACAAGAGACAAGGGGCTTGGTACCTGTTAACTTCTATCAAACCAGAAGGGAATAAGGGTTGGTGTGTTATTGGGGATTTCAATGAGATACTTACAAATTATGAGAAGGAAGGGGGCAGGCCTATGGGAAACCTTATGAATAATTTCAGAAATGCTTTGGATAAGGGAGATTTATCTGACCTAGGATGGAGAGGGGATAAGTTCACTTGGAGTAATCGACATGGGGATGAAACTTTCACAAAAGAAAGGTTGGATAGGGTGTTTGCAAATAAGAATTGGATTGAAGCATAGAAGGAAATCAATGTAGAAGTCTTCATGGCTAGAAACTCTGATCACAGACCTGTATTACTAAGCTTCTCTCAAACAGGCAAGTCCTTTCTTCAGAGTCGCAGAATTTTAAGTATACATGGTGGGCCTCAGAAACAGAATGTGAAAAGGTGGTTAAGGAAGGGTGGTAGCAACCAACAAGGGGAAGGGGACCTTTTGAGAAACTTAAAGGGTTAATAAGAAGCTGTACAGATGGTTTGAAGAGGTGGAATAGAGCCCTAAGAAGGAATATAAATAAAGAAATCACTGCTAAAACTGAGGTTTTAAAGACTTTATAGAAAGAAGAAGGTAGCCACAATGTAAGAGAAATTAGAGAGGTTCTGATGGGAACCAAGGTGGAGCTATCCTTAAAGATCATTTGCAAGTTCCAGATGGGCCAATTACAAGATCAAGAGCCAAGAAAATCAAGGAAGCAATGCAAGGATTGGTGCAATCCACTTGGGAAGAAGCTAGGAAGGGCCCAATACTCAAGATGGGTTTGAAGGAAGAAGAACCGGTTTTGATCCATTTGATACAAGCTATGGAAGACATGACTTAGAGATAGGGCCTATTATTGTTAAGACTCTCAATTTGTTTTAAGGCTTTTATTAATAGTTTAGAAGAAGTGGGCTTGAGGATGCTTGGCCCACGTATGTCTTATTTCTAATGGACTAGGGTTTTCTTTGGGAAGGCCTTGTATTTTGGCCAAGGGTTTATTTGGAAACTTATTATTTAACTAGGGTTAAAAGTTACTGTAGCGCGGCGTACGACACTGTAGCTACAGTACCCGAGTGCTTTCATTAGGGTTTTTGGGGGTTGTCTATTTAAACAACTTATAACCTCATTTGAGAGGAGAATAGATGAAATTTCTTTGAGAGTTTGAGTTATCTCCTCTTGTTCTTCTTGAACTTTTGAACTTATCAAAGGTAAATCAAAACCTTTGTGGCGTTCCTCCTTTGTAATTTGGGTTCTTGAGACGGATTCTTCAATGGGTCTAGATTTTGATATAATCTAGGTTCTTGAAACGGGTTCTCATCGGGTCTAAATTCTCCATCCATAAATCTGAGTTTGGCTTTCTTGGAGTTGTTTTCCAATATTGTTGTTGGGTCTCAAAACAAATTGATTGGGGTTCACATCAGGTTCAAAAGGAGCTGGAATGTCTGTTGGATAAAGAGGACTTAAAGTGGAAGCAGAGAGCCAAAAGGAACTGGTACAAGCATGGAGATAGGAACACAAAGTACTTTCATGCTTGTGCCAGAGGAAGAGAAAGAACATGATTACTCAGATCCATAATGATCAAGGAAGTCTGATGACCAACATGGATGACATAGAAGGGGCTTTTAACGAGTACTTCAAGAAACTGTTTTTGTCGACCTACCCAACATAGTAAGACCTTACTGATTGTTTAAAAGCAATGGAGCCTAGATTGACTGAGGACATGAATGAGCATTTATCCTTAGATTTTACCAGTGCAGAAGTTGAAAGAGCCATAAAACAAATGGCCCCTTTAAAAGATCATGGACTTGATGGACTAGGAGCTTGTTTTTATTAGAATCATTGGCAGGTGGTGGGGGAAAATGTCTGTGAAGTTGTTTTATCTTTTCTAAATGGAGGTGTTCTAGATGAAAAAATGAATTATACTCACATTGCCCTCATTCCTAAAGTTAAAAATCCCACTGTGATGATTGAGTATAGGCCCATTAGCCTGTGTAATGTGGTTTATAAGATTGCCTCTAAAGCTATTGCTAATATATTTGAGAAGGTTTCTGTATGTGGTAATTTCCTCTACTCAAAGTGCATTCATTTCAGGTAGACTAATTTCTGACAACATTATGCTTGCATATTAGGCACTTCATGCTATGAAGACTAGGCATAAGGGAAAGGTTGGGTCAATGGCCATCAAATTGGACATGTGTAACAACCTGCTAGAAATTCAATGGTGAAATTTCTATAGACTTTAGGAACCTCGTGAAAATCTTGTAAGTTTTCACAAATCAACTAATTGCATAGGTTTTAGTCTGTCAAGATAGTCAATGCTATCACTCACTATGGTGTCAGAAATACGATTTTAATTATTTGAGATAGTTAGAAGTATCAGAATACGTTATGGTCTACGCCACTAGACTCAACTGATTATTTAGGATTTTATGGCGCAATAACCTATTTTCATAATTTCGGACGAAATACCTGTTCGAAATTGTGAAATTATTTTTAAGGGCACTTCGGGGTTGAGTTTTGGTAAACGATTTTCACTGTAGGTTAATACGAATATTTAGGATTTTTTAGTGCTAAGTTTATTACGCATTTTTTTGGAGTGAATAGTAATCTCGATAAGAGTACTAGGTGCAGTGTTTTCAAATCACAGTGTGAAATGTCTAAATTAGGCTAGAGAAGTTTTATTTGGACAATTAGCTTGCACAAAGAGGAATCATTAGATGGATTTGTATAGGAAATCAAGGTGTGAGATCATGCCACCTAAGCAAAACCTTTTTTTTCATTTGATTAACCAAATTGAGCTAGATCAAAGAGGGTTTCAATCCTAGTGAAACTCTAAATGGTTGGAATCCAATTGAAATTCTAAAAGTTTTGTTGAAACCGAAACCCTAAACGGTTTCCCTAAACCTTAAAGTTGGCCTTCAAACCCTTTTATCCGATTTTTAGCATTGTGTTTAATCACTTGATTAAATCACTTCTACATGCTATTAATTTCTCAAATACTTGTTATGACATCATTATCCCACCTTTTAAACCTTGAAAATTTGATTAGGCCAAGAAAAATTAGATTTTGGCTTGATAGCATCTCAAACCCTAACCAAAGCCCCTTTTAAACCCCAAATTGAAGCCTACCAAGGCCCACGAAATTGGCCACCTTGGCAAAATTTCTTCCTCCCCCACATGGCAGACTATCCACTGCCATTTGCTGCACCCAATAGTGCCTTGATGTGAAGGAGAATCCACCTCATCAACCTCCATACCTCACAGCTTCTATAAGTAGTCCTTTGCCCCTCACTATTCTCCACTTTATGTCACATAGCCACCTTCAATCAAGGAACTTCAATCCCATATCTTCTCCCTCAGAAGTCTAAAGTCGTGCAATGCATATTTCCTTCCCTTTCATCACTTCTTCACCCAGTTCTTAGAGAGAAACCCGAAAGAGCTCTCTCGGGTAGATTTCTGGGTCTTTTTGAGTGGAGTTTTTCAACCCTTTGTACATATTTTCACATGATGAATCCTTCATAAACATTGTTCTTCTTTGAGTTTAGTTTCCGTAGATATATTATTCGTCTCATTCCATGGTCATTTATTGGTCAAAATTATTTTAACCATGGAAAGGTCATTCTGGGCTTAAAACTGGAGAGTATGTTATGTTTTGGAGTTTTTGACCAAGCTAATGGACATATCTTGGTCCGCAAATTTTATGGAGTGTTGTTAGTGTATGTTTATGAGTATCCATTGAGGTTTTGTTGCATGAATAAAGTTTTTGATGATAGATTGTCTTAGATCTAGAAACTTGAAAACTGGAAGTGGAAAATCAGTTTTTGTTTAGGGAAAGTTTGAATATTTCATGGTTTGATCATACTCTAAAGGCTTTGATATTTTTATATGATGATTCCAAGTCTCTTATTTTCATGTTAGGATGTTATTTTGAAGATATTAGTATTAGTTTTAAAGATATGATTTTTCTATGCAAGATGATTTCGGTTAGGTCTAAGATTTGATATTTTTGGGTTAGATCCATGTTTTATTGAGTTTTAGCTATGTGATTTTAAGTTTGATTGTTGGATCTTCTTTAGGACACATTTTTAAACCATGTGATGTTTTAGTTTGAAGATCTCATCTTTTTAAGCCATGGATCAAGAGATTGATCAAAGCTAGTTAAGAAAAAAGTTTCTGTTTTTAGACTAAGTGTAAAACCAAAAACTTCAAGTGTTATTTTGTGATTTTGGTGACTTTAGTTTGATGATTTAAAGTATGGTTGATCTAAGGATGATGTTATGAATATGTTAGAAGTAAGATTTGATTTTTTGGATTTCTAGGAGATGTTTTGATTTAGGGTCAAAACTTGTGATTCAAGGGTTTGGATCTTTTTACAAAAGGTTTGGTGTTGATTATTAGCTTTTTCTAAATGAATATTTTAAGTATGGTTTTAAACTTAGGATAGGAAGATCTTTGTTGCAAAATTTTGGTTTAAGCATGAGTTTTGAAGTTGGAAAGAATTGCAACAAAAACCAAGAGAAATGACCTATAGATGTTTTGGCCATAGTGTGTTTTCCATAGTTGTGATTTATTTTAAATTTTTCTAAGTTTATATTTGAGTTTAGAACAAAATTTATATGATGAACGTAAATTTTAAAAATTTTTGGAGTTAGGATGTGAAATCTTCAAGTTAGGGGTAAAATGGTCATTTTCTCACATGTAGAGGGTAAAATGGTGATTTTACTCTAAGTTAGCTTTTTTTTTGAAAGAAAAGAACTTCTCATTAAAGAAGATGCTGGATACAAGGAGGGTAATCCTCCAAAAGGACATGTTCCTCAGAACATTTTAAAGCAAACTTAGCTAGTGCATGAGCTATTACATTGGTAGTCCTTGCTTGGTATATGTCGGATAGACCAAGACTGAAATTGAGGTAACAGAAGCTTAATATCTCTGACTACCAAACCAACAGGATTCCAGTTTTCCTCTTTGCTCTGAACTGCCTGTACCACAACGCTGGAATCTCCTTCTAGGATGACCTGTTGTATCCCCAGTTCTAAACATAGAGAGACTGCTCTGAGTGCTACTACTGCTTCACCAAGCAAAGGATCCAGGTTTAAGTGAATGGGAGCGTATAATGAAGCTATTATAAGGCCATTTGAGTCTCTAATTATGATCCCGGCTCCAATCTTTGAATTTTCTATATCCACAGCTGCATCCCAATTGGTTTTGAAGAATTCTGGTGGGGGTTTAATCCATTTAAACTGATGATCTGTCTGACTCTTAGAAGGTTTGCCCCTATCATCGATGCACTGTCCCAAGGCAGTCAAATCAAGCTGAATCTTCTTAGATAACTGCTGAGGAGTGTCGAAGACCTGTTTAAATACCCAATCATTCCTCCTGTACCATACTGCTCTTGCAGTTACTGCTACTTCTCTGATCTCTATAGGAGTTAACTGAATTAAGAGGTCCTTCAGAACTTCTGCAAAGGGAACATTTTGTATACTGCGTTTTTGAATTCTTTTTGAGCTCATAGCCCAAATGTCTTGTGCAGCTGGGCATGTCCAAATAGCATGGGTGATGGTTTCAGGAAACATTAAGCACATTGGACATATAGGGGACTCTCCAACCTTTCTCTTATATAAATTAAGGTTCGTGGGCAGTGATTCCTTAGCTGCCCTCCATATGAAGCACTTGATTGCTTGTGGTATTTTCAATCCCCATATTTGATTCCAACAGCTCAATGAAAGGTTTTGAGCTGAAGCTTGTCCCTTTCTGTCTTCCATCATTGTGCCTTGTAAGTGGTAGGCACTTCTAACTGAAAATTTCCCATTTCCTGTACATCTCCATGTTAGCACATCCTGGCTCCTACACGGACTAATTGGCATCCTTCTGATGATATTGGCCTCAGCTTCTATAAACATGGTTTTGATGAGACTAAAATCCCATTGCATAGTTTCAGTATTGATGAGTTCTGAAACAGTAGCCTCTGAGTTGAGAATGTTAACAGGAGATTGCACTCTATAAGTAGTGGGGCATGGGAGCCATTTATCCTTCCAAATCTTGATAAGCTGTCCATTCCCCACTTTCCAAACCAATCCTTCCTTTAGAATAGGTCTTGCTGATAGGAAGCTTTTCCATACATATGAACCATTAGCTTTCCATGTGGCTGAAAGGAAGTCGGATCCCGAGAAATACTTGGCCTTTAACACCTGAGCAGCAAGAGAAGTTGGGTTTCGAATGATCCTCCAACCTTGTTTAGCCAACAAGGCTAGATTGAAGAACTCAAAGTCTCTAAAACCCAGTCCCCCCTTCTCTTTTGGTTTACCTAAAGTCTGCCAGCTTAGCCAATGAATTTTTGATTTGTTTTCTGTCTGACCCCACCAGAAGGACTGCAACATTTTATTAAGACTCTTCAGTATAGATTTAGGCAGCTGAAAGATGCCCATACTATACATGGGAATCGACAGCAAGACAGATTTCATCATAATTTCTTTTCCTGCATATGATAGAGACTTGGTTTTCCAGTTAGCCATCTTAGATTTTATCCTGTCCAAAATAGAGCTGAAGGCTCTGATTCTATTTCTACCAACATAAGGTGGGAGTCCCAAGTATTTGTCAAAGGAACCATGAGCTCTAATTCCTGCTTGCTGTAAAATTGTTTGCTGTACCTCTTTCTTGGTGTTTTTACTGAAAAAAATTGAGGTTTTATCAATGTTGAGTCTTTGTCCAGTAACTTGTTCATAGTTTCTGAGGATTTGTCGTAGTCTATTCCATTCTACTGGTTTGGCTCTGCAGAAAACTAAACTGTCATCAGCAAACAATAGGTGATTCACCTTTATACTTCTTCGAGCTGCTGGAAACCCAGAGAAAAGGCCTTGCCTCTCAGCACTATTCAGACTGTGACTCAAAAACTCTGAGCATATAATGAAAAGGTAGGGAGAAAGTGGGTCTCCCTGCCTAATTCCTCTGGTTGGGTAGAAAGGTTTCTGAGGGTGTCCATTTATCAGAAGAGAATAGCTAACAGTGCTTACACATTGCATCACCAATTCTACCCAAGAAGCAGCAAAACCCATTCTGATCATGATTTTAGATAAGAACTCCCATTCCACACGATCATAGGCCTTGCTCATGTCCAGTTTTAAGGCCATAAAACCATTATGTTTCCCTTTGAGTCTAGTCTGCATAGAGTGTAAGAGCTCATAAGCAACCACAACATTATCAGAAATAGACCTTCCCGGGACAAAGGCACTTTGTGAGGTTGAAATCAGGTTGGGTAGTATGCTTTTGAGTCTATTAGCTATCACTTTAGAGATGATCTTATATAGGACATTGCATAAACTGATAGGTCTGAAGTCAACCACTGATTGAGGGCACTTTTTCTTGGGTATAAGAGAGATAAAAGTATGATTGAGCTCACTGAGGCCTTTTCTAGAGTTAAGAACTTCCAAGACAGCATCAGTTACTCTCTTCCCAACTGAGCACCAGTGTTGTTGATAGAAAACCGCTGGAAAACCATCAGGGCCTGGTGATCCGAGAGGATTCATGCCCTTAATTGCTGCAACCACTTCTTCTTCAGAGAAGGCCATAGTGAGAGTGAGGTTCATCTCCTCATCTACCAGAGGTTGTACAGACTGTAAAGCTTCATCAATGTTTCTCGGCTGAGAGGTGGAGAAGAGACCTTGGTAAAACTGTTGAAAAACTTTGGCTATTCCTTCTTGGCTTGTTTCAGACACACCTTCCTCACTAGTGATCATTTTAATTGTGTTGACCTGTTTCCTCTGAGTAGCACACTTATGAAAAAATTTGGTATTTCTATCTCCTTCCTTAAGCCACCTTTGTTTTGCTCTTTGCCTCCACTTTAACTCCTCTTCTTCTAACATGGCATCTATTTCTTTTTGTAACAACCTTATCTGGACATTGTTTTGGCCTGTGTTGGAGTCTTGAAGTCTTCTAAGGCTTTCTCTTTTCTGCTCTAGCATTCTCTTCTGATTTCTGAAAGCCTGATAGCTCCAAAACTTGAGCCTTTCTTTACATGCTTCCAAACCTGCTCGAGTAACATTCATCTTGGAACCATTATAGAGCCTTCGATTCCATGTTTCTTGAATAAGTTCCATACAACCCTCTCTTTTTCCCCATGCCACTTCGTATCTGAAAATTCTCTGCTTGGGAGCTTCTTTCTTGTCAGGGTCAATACACTTGATCAAAATAGGATTATGATCCGAGCACTGGCTAGGCAAAACATATGCATGATTGATAGCAAAAATATTTGACCAGCCCTCATTTATCAGGCCTCTATCTAATCTAGACTTAGTAAGGTCAGCCCCCTCTCTTCTGTTACACCAGGTAAACTTTGAGCCTATATACCCAATATCATCAAGACCACAGTCCAAAAGAGCCATTCTGAAATCTTCCATTTGTTTAAAGGGGCGTATATTAGAGCCAAACTGCTCATCTTGAAAAATGATTTCATTGAAATCTCCCATGCATAACCAAGGATATTGGATTCTGGAATGAATGAGCCTTAGGAGGTCCCAGCTTTCCATTCTCCTTGTTGCAACAGGTTGGCCATAAAAACCTGTAAAAACTCTTCTATGTAGCAAATTATTGGGTTGAATCAAAAGGGAAATATGATGATAGGAGTATGAGTCTATCTCAGCTTCCAAATCCTTCTTCCACAACAAGGCCAAACCACCACTCCTACCAAGACTGTCAACCGAAAAGCTACAATCAAATTTTAGTTTATCCCTAATGTTTTCAATCCTGCCTCTACCACATTTAGTTTCACTAAGGAAAATTACATCCGGGCTCTTTTCTTTCACCATGAGGTGAAGTTCACGAACTGTCCGAGGGTTCCCAAGCCCTCGGCAGTTCCATGCTAAGCAAATCATGGGGACTGGCAGGGCTGTTTTCCAGCCTCTGCCATCTTAGCTTGTTTTGCCCTTTTCCTAGTCATTATAGGCTCATGCAGCTCCCACCCTTGCCTTTTCTTCTGTTTAAAGCCCTGGGGTTCACTCATCAGAGTGTCATTAATCTCCTGTGTTCTTGGTGGGCCAAGTATTCCCTTATGTCCCAAGTCTCGTGCCCTTCTCTTCCACGTTGGGCCTTTTGGTAACTTAGTAGAGACCAGTTTAATGGGAGAGTTGTGGGAAGGAGAGCTAACCTGAGGGGTGTCCCTGACAGGACTTTCATTAGAATAGTTTGTTTGAGACGAGTTCAAACTTTGCTCAGCAATGCCTTGCCTTGATACAACAGGATCTCTTGACTGCTTTTCAACCAGTCGTGAAGAGCCTAAGATAGCACTACTAGACTGAACCGAATTGTCAAGATGACCACACTGTTTGTACCTGTTGTCTATCTCGGGTAAGAGTCTAGTTAGCTGGATGTTGTCAGAGCTCCCCATGTCTGTTTGCTCTCAAGGCTCTCCGTGTTTTCCCTGTGTGATAGGTCCCGTCCCATCTAGGTCAGTTCCACTGTCCCCTGGCTTGTTTTGGCGCCAACTTCCTGAACTTTCAGATTCACTATTCTTTTTGCCAAATGCAGAAACACTTCTCGGTTGGGAGTTAGCTCTGAGCCACGGTCCATACTGTGGTTTCCCGTCTTCTCGTCGTTTACCTCCCACTGGAGAGTTTGGACAGGAAGGGCCAACATGTTTGATCGACCCACACTGAAAACAAAAGGTTGGTAACCTCTCGTACTTGAAGGGGATCCAGTACCTTTGACCTCCCATATTTATGAATCTACCACGCAGAAGTGGTTTAGAGATGTCTAACAAGACTCGGACCCTGAGAAAGCTACCCCATGCCATTCCACTTGCATCTACGTCCACTGCTAGAACAGTACCTACTGCTGATCCCAGCTTCTCACCCATGGTTTTGTTCATACCTGCAAACGGTAGTTCATGAAGCTGTAACCAGAACGGTTCATACTTAAAGATGATGTCCTTAGGTGCCAAGCAGCCTTCACAGTTGGATAAGCACACTAAGTACCTATCGAAGGACCATGGTCTTCCTGCTAAGACCCTATCTTTCTCCATAGGATTTTGAAACTCAACAAGGCTTCTGTTCAAGCCTAAATCCTTGAATTGCACCTGGCCTTCTACTTTCCACGCTCTGCTCATTGTGGAACGAAAGGCACCTTTATTAACCTCTTTCTCTGCTACCACAAGAACAGCCAGACATTTTTTGCTTTTCACTATGGATAACTGTATTTCCTCTGTCGGGACCAGTTCTTCCTGTTTCTCTTCCTCCGTGAGCTTTAACCCTTCATAGAGATTTGACATTTCTTCTGCCATATTAAACAAACTGTGACGGTAACCACTTCAGAAACAAAAGCAACTCTCAAACAGAGTTTAAGAGAAAAAGCCTCTAAGTTCTGAAGAACTAGAGAGGAAAAACCCCACCTTTCTAAGTTAGCTTGTTTTTATGTTTCTAATTGTTAGTAATTAAATTTCTAACTTTTAGAATACCCTCTTATAATTTCTCGTGTTTCGCACTTTATTCTTGTAGAATGCGACGATCGAGGTAAGTTAACTTTTAACTTACGATTAGTTTACTATGTGTGTGTGATGGGTAAAGGAACTACAGTTTATATATGTATGTTAAATATGCCATATGTTACATGTATGTCATATCATGTAATATTCAATGTTGCAAGTATGTCATGTTAAGTATGATATTTGTTACATGTTAGGTCATATTACGAAATGTTTCCATCTCAAGTAAGTCATGTCTTTCAATTTACATCCAAGTCAGTTATATCTAGGATACTCACGATATAATCATTATGATTGTCCGAGCATCTCCATTTGTAATTCACCAGAGGTACTTTTGGTGAAATCATTTTGATTGTCAGAATGCAGCTCAAGTTCAATTATGCAGATACTCCTGGTGTAATCATTTTGATTGTTAGGGTATTTTATTTAAAATACTCGTAATGGAATTATTCTGATTTTCAGAGTATTATTAGGTACTCCTAGTGTAATCATTCTAATTGTTAGGGTATGTGATTTAAAATACTCATGATGGAATCATTCTAATTGTCTGAGTATCTCTAATGGAATATGTTAGGTGGGATCATTCTGATTGTTCACTATTCCTGACGAAACGGCTGGCAGAATTATTTTGATTGTCAGAATTTAAGTCCAAGTTCATGTCAAGAAGTTGAGAATAAGCAATCATGGTAACATCATGAGATAAGAATACACCATCATGGTAACCCCATGAGATAAGAATAAGCAATCATGGTGAACCCATGAGATAAGAATAAGCAATCATGCTAACCTCATGAGATAAGAATAAGCAATCATGGTGACCCCATGAGATAAGAATAAGCAATTATGGTGGCCCTATGAGATAAGAATAATTTTCAGATCAACTCCACATTAAATCAAGTTTCAGATCAAGTTCATGTTATGTTGTGTTATGTTCACGTACATGTTATGTTCATGTTCACATTAAGTTTCAAGTTCATGTTCATATCATGTTATGTTCACGTTTATGTTATGTTCAAACTCACGTTCATGTTATGTTATGTTCAGGTTCACGTTATGTTTGAAGTTCACGTTCATGTTATGTTGCTAGACCATGTTATGTTTTAAGTTCAAGTTCATGTCATGTCAAGTCAAGTTCAGTTCATGTTTTAGTTCAGGTTATGTCAGTTATGCCATGCTATATATCAAGTTATAGTATGCTTACTTACGACTTTAATTATGCATTCATGCTTTTACTGCCATACATACATCATTAACTTGTGTGGGAGTTTCCTGAAATCTCACCGTGGTAGTCCCAACTACCATTCGCCCCGAATGGTAGGCAATGTGTCAAGATCAGAGTAGGGAGAGGACATTGGTAGATTGGAGGAGGTTGACTAGACGCGGAGCTTACAGCTTCTATAGTTAGTTTTTGGACAGTATTCTAGCCTTGTTAGTCGAGTTACACGAGTTACTCAACGAACTTCCTCAATAGTGTATTTTGGTAATATAAATATGGAGTCCAGTCTCCCATGTTTTTGATATTACAGTCTTCTGAGACTCGTATTAAAATCATGGATGTTTATTTTTTTAAGTATGCTTGGATTACGATTTAACTATTTGGGATATTATAAGTTTGGTGCATAGTATTACTCAAAAGAAAAAAAAAATTATCCGCTACGAATATTGCATAATGCTAGATGCATAATAGGAATATTACATCTTATAGTCATGAACGGGGCAAGTAACATTGTGTTGCATGTCCCAACGCTTCAGATGTCCGTTCAATCCCAAACGGAATCTAGGGGTGTCACAACATGTCAAAAGCATATGACATAATCGAGTGGTGCTTTCTTGAGGCCATGATGAAGCAGTTGGGTTTTTGTGGGAAATGGAGAAGGTTGATTATGTGTTGTGTCTCTATTGTATCCTATTCAGTTCTTATAAATGGTAGACCTAGAAGAAAATTAAAGCCAACAAGGGGCCTAAGGCAAGGGAACCCTATTTTCCCTTACCTATTTATCATATGTGCAGAAGGATTAAGTGCACTTCTTATTTTCTTTGATGCAAGGGGTTTGACAAAAGGGGTAAATATGGCAAGAAGGGCTACTAGGATAAATCATCTGGGTTTTTGCAGATTATTGTGTCTTGTTTGGGAAGGCCACATGTGAGGAATGGAAGAAGCTTATGGAGGTGTTAAAGGTTTGTGAAAGAGCCTCGGGCCAATTTTTGAACAAAGAAAAAACTTCAATTTTCTTTAGTTCAAATACAAAGACAGAATATAGAGATCTTATCTTGAGAGATTGGTGATCTGTAGCATGTGGCAGCTATGAGAAATATCTTGGTCTTCCATCAGTTGTGGGAAGATCAAGATATAACACCTTTAAGTGTATAAAGGACAGAATATGGCAAAAAATTAGTTGCTAGAAAAATAAATTTTTATCTCTTGCAGGATGAGAAATATTGATAAAAGCAGTCTTACAAGTAGTACCTACATACACTATGAGTTTATTTAAGCTTCCAAAGAACTTATGTACATAAATAAATAGTATGTTTTCAAGATTCTGGTGGGGTAGTGCAGCAGGGGAGAAGAAAATTCAGTGGCAAAGCTGGGAAAGAATGGGGAATCAAAAGCTAAAAGGAGGAATGGAATTTAGGAACATCAATAGTTTCAGTTCAGCTCTACTAGCCAAATAGGCTTGGAGGTTTTTACAGAAACCACATTCCTTAGCAGTTATAATTTTTAGAGAAAATATTTTAAGGCCAAGCATTTGTTGGATGCAAAACTGGGATTGAACCCCTCTCTAATCTAGAGGAGCATATGGGGGTCTTTGAAGTTATTAAAGGAAGGATTAAGATGGAGAGTAGGGAATGGTAAAAGTATTAAAGTTTGAGGTAACAAGTGGCTCAACTCCCCTTCCTCTTTTAAAGTTCAATCTCCTTTGGATATAAATGCAAGGGTATGTGAGCTGCTGGACTAGAGTGGATATGGATGGAACAAGGAGTTGGTGAGGGAGGTTTTTGTGAAGGAGGAAGCTGACCAAATTTGCAGCATTCCTGTGAGTAGACTAGGCTCAGAAGATAAGATAATATGGGGGTCTTCTAGCAGAGGTATATTCACTGTAAGAGGTGCATACTATGTGGAACAAGAGAGGAAAAGAACTCAGAATGGGGAAACTTCTAGGGAGGTTAAAAGAGAATTGACATGGAAGAACATTTGGGGCCTAAGGGTACTAGGGGTGGTCAAATCCTTTCTATGGAAGCTAGGGAATGATGTTTTAGCTACAAAGAAGAACCTATGGAGAAGAAAAGTAGTAGAGAATGCATCATGTCCAATATGTGGAACTGAAGTGGAGACTGCAATGCATGTAATATGGCAGTGTCCAGTTGCAAAGGATGTTTGGGTAGGTTCTGTTCGATCCATTCAAAAATGGTCAAATGATGAAGATTTTTTCCTAGTTTTCTTGGAGAAGTTAATGGACAAGCTAGAGTTAGAGGAGCTAGAGTTAGTAGTTGTTTTGATGAGATTATTGTGGCAAAGAAGGAATTTTTTATTTTTGAAAATAAGTTCAAAGGTCCTAACTCCTTGATGAGAACAACAAAGGCAGTTATTGAAGATTTTCAAGAGGCTCAATTATAGGATTTAGTGGTAGAATTTGTATCAAGCCAGAGTGAAGGTAATTTGAGAAGCAAGGATAGTTAGTTGTGGAAAAAGCCTTCACAAGGCTGTATCAAGGCAAATTGGATGTTTCTCTAAATAAACATCACATGGGGTTGGGAATTGTTCTGAGAAATGAGAATGGTGAAGTGTTGGCTTGTGCTAACTACAAAAAATTACCAGTTTCTGATTCTGTTAAAGCAGAAACTGTAGCTTTGTGGTATGCTGTAGAATTGTGCATGGATCTAGGTTTTAATAGAGTCATTTTTGAAGAGGATGCCCAATTAGTTGTTAAAGATGTTAACAGTGAGGAGGAGGACTTGTCGAATGGAGGCTACATTATTGAGGATATCAAAGCAGGACTGAAAGGAAGAAATGTCTGGAAAGTGCAGTATATAGGTAGAGAAGGAAATGGGGTAGCTCATATGCTTGCTAAAAATGGCTTAAATATAAAACAAGATCAGATATGGATAGATGAATGTCCAGATTTTATTCTTTTACAAATTTGTAAGGATTTAAATTGTACTGGTTACACTCTTGAGAGCATTGGCAATGGCCTAGGTCCATAATTTAGCTAGAATATCAACTTTGAGTTCTAAAATAGATTTCTAGATAGATTAGTTCACATTGGACTAGCTATCTTAAAGTTCAAAAAATAATAAATATTATATATTTTAATAATATTTAATTTTTTTTTATATTTTACAAATACACTTCATATATTAGTAAATAAATTTATTAAATAAATTATTATTTAACTATTTAACTTCAAATTATTATAAATATACTATTTTTATAATTGACTTAATTATAAAAATAATTATATTTTGCCAACCATTCACCCAACAATCACATATATAAACATACCAGCATTTATTCTACCCAACTTTTATATTTAGAATTGTGGTTGAAGCTAACAAACATGCCAACAACTTTCTATAACAACCAATCACCATCTACAATTCTTGAATGAACTAATTTTTGCCAACCATTATTCTTTTACCAATTTTTTTAGTTGTAACTAATAGTTGAGGATCAAATTCTATAAACAGACTCATCCTCTACTCATCAAAAGCCTAACCTCTTTCCTCCAATCCTCTATTTTTCTTCCCTCAATTTGCTATGGATCTGTTTTCAAATTTTGATGATGGTTATTCTAATCATGAGTTGGATATGATGCAAGCAATTGCAATGATATCCGAGGGAACATCTTCTACACCTCGTCATACTCCTCAACGTCATAGGTTCATTAGACGTGATTTATTTGAAGGTCATCAACGCCTTTGGAATGATTATTTTGCTGAAACACCAATATATATCTTTCCCATCTTTTTAGGAAAAGGTTTCGAATGAGTTGTGATCTTTTTTTTTACGCATACATGCTGCAGTAGTCTCCCACGATGATTATTTTGTCCAAAAGAGAGATTCTAGTGGGAGGCTTGGATTGTCTTCCCTTCAAAAGATGACTGTAGTGATTAGGATGCTAGCATATGGGGTCATCACAGATCTAATGGACCAGTACATCAAAATCGGAGAAAGTTAAGCACGACAAAGTATGAAGAAATTTGTTAAGGTAATTATCTCAATTTTTGGCAATGAGTATTTGAGATCTCCAAACAGTAGTGATATAGTGAGGTTACTAGATGCCGGACAAAGACGTGGATTCCCAGGTATGTTGGGTAGCATTGATTGTATGCACTGGAAATGGAAGAATTGTCCTACTGCATGGAAATGTATGTATTCTGGTAATGTGAATGAACCAACTATTATTTTGGAGGCTGTTGCATTTTATGATCTTTGGATATGACATGCTTTTTTTGGTTTGCCTGGATCGCATAACGATATTAACGTACTTGATCGATCTTCTGTTTTTGCTGCGTTGGCTGAAGGTCGTGCTCCTCCATGCAATTACACAATCAATGATCATGAATATACAATGGGATATTATCTTGCAGATGGTATATATCCTTCGTGGGCAACATTAGTGAAAACAATTCCATGTTCTTAGGGAAATAAGAAAAAACACTTTGCTGCTTGTCAGGAGTCTACTCGGAAAGATGTGAAGCGTGCATTCAGAGTACTCCAAGGTAGATTTGCAATTGTGCATGGACCTGCGAGGTTTTTTCGTCCTGAAGTACTAAAAGAGGAGATAACTCAAACTCTCAAAGAAATTCCATATATTCTGCCTCTCAAATGAGGCTATAAGTTGTTTAAATAGACAACACCTGGATTTCTAGGAGATGTTTTGATTTAGGGTCAAAACTTGTGATTCAAGGGTTTGGATCTTTTTACAAAAGGTTTGGTGTTGATTATTAGCTTTTTCTAAATGAATATTTTAAGTATGGTTTTAAACTTAGGATAGGAAGATCTTTGTTGCAAAATTTTGGTTTAAGCATGAGTTTTGAAGTTGGAAAGAATTGCAACAAAAACCAAGAGAAATGACCTATAGATGTTTTGGCCATAGTGTGTTTTCCATAGTTGTGATTTATTTTAAATTTTTCTAAGTTTATATTTGAGTTTAGAACAAAATTTATATGATGAACGTAAATTTTAAAAATTTTTGGAGTTAGGATGTGAAATCTTCAAGTTAGGGGTAAAATGGTCATTTTCTCACATGTAGAGGGTAAAATGGTGATTTTACTCTAAGTTAGCTTTTTTTTGAAAGAAAAGAACTTCTCATTAAAGAAGATGCTGGATACAAGGAGGGTAATCCTCCAAAAGGACATGTTCCTCAGAACATTTTAAAGCAAACTTAGCTAGTGCATGAGCTATTACATTGGTAGTCCTTGGTATATGTCGGATAGACCAAGACTGAAATTGAGGTAACAGAAGCTTAATATCTCTGACTACCAAACCAACAGGATTCCAGTTTTCCTCTTTGCTCTGAACTGCCTGTACCACTACGCTGGAATCTCCTTCTAGGATGACCTGTTGTATCCCCAGTTCTAAACATAGAGAGACTGCTCTGAGTGCTACTACTGCTTCACCAAGCAAAGGATCCGGGTTTAAGTGAATGGGAGCGTATAATGAAGCTATTATAAGGCCATTTGAGTCTCTAATTATGATCCCGGCTCCAATCTTTGAATTTTCTATATCCACAGCTGCATCCCAATTGGCTTTGAAGAATTCTGGTGGGGGTTTAATCCATTTAATCTGATGATCTGTCTGACTCTTAGAAGGTTTGCCCCTATCATCGATGCACTGTCCCAAGGCAGTCAAATCAAGCTGAATCTTCTTAGATAACTGCTGAGGAGTGTGGAAGACCTGTTTAAATACCCAATCATTCCTCCTGTACCATACTGCTCTTGCAGTTACTGCTACTTCTCTGATCTCTATAGGAGTTAACTGAATTAAGAGGTCCTTCAGAACTTCTGCAAAGGGAACATTTTGTATACTGCGTTTTTGAATTCTTTTTGAGCTCATAGCCCAAATGTCTTGTGCAGCTGGGCATGTCCAAATAGCATGGGTGATGGTTTCAGGAAACATTAAGCACATTGGACAGATAGGGGACTCTCCAACCTTTCTCTTATATAAATTAAGGTTCGTGGGCAGTGATTCCTTAGCTGCCCTCCATATGAAGCACTTGATTGCTTGTGGTATTTTCATTCCCCATATTTGCTTCCAACAGCTCAATGAAAGGTTTTGAGCTGAAGCTTGTCCCTTTCTGTCTTCCATCATTGTGCCTTGTAAGTGGTAGGCACTTCTAACTGAAAATTTCCCATTTCCTGTACATCTCCATGTCAGCACATCCTGGCTCCTACACGGACTAATTGGCATCCTTCTGATGATATTGGCCTCAGCTTCTATAAACATGGTTTTGATGAGACTCAAATCCCATTGCATAGTTTCAGTATTGATGAGTTCTGAAACAGTAGCCTCTGAGTTGAGAATGTTAACAGGAGATTGCACTCTATAAGTAGTGGGGCATGGGAGCCATTTATCCTTCCAAATCTTGATAAGCTGTCCATTCCCCACTTTCCAAACCAATCCTTCCTTTAGAATAGGTCTTGCTGATAGGAAGCTTTTCCATACATATGAACCATTAGCTTTCCATGTGGCTGAAAGGAAGTCGGATCCCGAGAAATACTTGGCCTTTAACACCTGAGCAGCAAGAGAAGCTGGGTTTTGAATGATCCTCCAACCTTGTTTAGCCAACAAGGCTAGATTGAAGAACTCAAAGTCTCTAAAACCCAGTCCCCCCTTCTCTTTTGGTTTACCTAAAGTCTGCCAGCTCAGCCAATGAATTTTTGATTTGTTTTCTGTCTGACCCCACCAGAAGGACTGCAACATTTTATTAAGACTCTTCAGTATAGATTTAGGCAGCTGAAAGATGCCCATACTATATCATGGGAATCGACAGCAAGACAGATTTCATCATAATTTCTTTTCCTGCATATGATAGAGACTTGGTTTTCCAGTTAGCCATCTTAGATTTTATCCTGTCCAAAATAGAGCTGAAGGCTCTGATTCTATTTCTACCAACATAAGGTGGGAGTCCCAAGTATTTGTCAAAGGAACCATGAGCTCTAATTCCTGCTTGCTGTAAAATTGTTTGCTGTACCTCTTTCTTGGTGTTTTTACTGAAAAAAATTGAGGTTTTATCAATGTTGAGTCTTTGTCCAGTAACTTGTTCATAGTTTCTGAGGATTTGTCGTAGTCTATTCCATTCTACTGGTTTGGCTCTGCAGAAAACTAAACTGTCATCAGCAAACAATAGGTGATTCACCTTTATACTTCTTCGAGCTGCTGGAAACCCAGAGAAAAGGCCTTGCCTCTCAGCACTATTCAGACTGTGACTCAAAAACTCTGAGCATATAATGAAAAGGTAGGGAGAAAGTGGGTCTCCCTGCCTAATTCCTCTGGTTGGGTAGAAAGGTTTCTGAGGGTGTCCATTTATCAGAAGAGAATAATAGCTAACAGTGCTTACACATTGCATCACCAATTCTACCCAAGAAGCAGCAAAACCCATTCTGATCATGATTTTAGATAAGAACTCCCATTCCACACGATCATAGACCTTGCTCATGTCCAGTTTTAAGGCCATAAAACCATTATGTTTCCCTTTGAGTCTAGTCTGCATAGAGTGTAAGAGCTCATAAGCAACCACAACATTATCAGAAATAGACCTTCCCAGGACAAAGGCACTTTGTGAGGTTGAAATCAGGTTGGGTAGTATGCTTTTGAGTCTATTAGCTATCACTTTAGAGATGATCTTATATAGGACATTGCATAAACTGATAGGTCTGAAGTCAATCACTGATTGAGGGCTCTTTTTCTTGGGTATAAGAGAGATAAAAGTATGATTGAGCTCACTGAGACCTTTTCTAGAGTTAAGAACTTCCAAGACAGCATCAGTTACTCTCTTCCCAACTGAGCACCAGTGTTGTTGATAGAAAACCGCTGGAAAACCATCAGGGCCTGGTGATCCGAGAGGATTCATGCCCTTAATTGCTGCAACCACTTCTTCTTCAGAGAAGGCCATAGTGAGAGTGAGGTTCATCTCCTCATCTACCAGAGGTTGTACAGACTGTAAAGCTTCATCAATGTTTCTCGGCTGAGAGGTGGAGAAGAGACCTTGGTAAAACTGTTGAAAAACTTTGGCTATTCCTTCTTGGCTTGTTTCAGACACACCTTCCTCACTAGTGATCATTTTAATTGTGTTGACCTGTTTCCTCTAAGTAGCACACTTATGAAAAAATTTGGTATTTCTATCTCCTTCCTTAAGCCACCTTTGTTTTGCTCTTTGCCTCCACTTTAACTCCTCTTCTTCTAACATGGCATCTATTTCTTTTTGTAACAACCTTATCTGGACATTGTTTTGGCCTGTGTTGGAGTCTTGAAGTCTTCTAAGGCTTTCTCTTTTCTGCTCTAGCATTCTCTTCTGATTTCTGAAAGCCTGATAGCTCCAAACCTTGAGCCTTTCTTTACATGCTTCCAAACCTGCTCGAGTAACATTCATCTTGGAACCATTATAGAGCCTTCGATTCCATGTTTCTTGAATAAGTTCCATACAATCCCTCTCTTTTTCCCCATGCCACTTCGTATCTGAAAATTCTCTGCTTGGGAGCTTCTTTCTTGTCAGGGTCAATACACTTGATCAAAATAGGATTATGATCCGAGCACTAGCTAGGCAAAACATATGCATGATTGATAGCAAAAATATTTGACCAGCCCTCATTTATCAGGCCTCTATCTAATCTAGACTTAGTAAGGTCAGCCCCCTCTCTTCTGTTACACCAGGTAAACTTTGAGCCTATATACCCAATATCATCAAGACCACAGTCCAAAAGAGCCATTCTGAAATCTTCCATTTGTTTAAAGGGGCGTATATTAGAGCCAAACTGCTCATCTTGAAAAATGATTTCATTGAAATCTCCCATGCATAACCAAGGATATTGGATTCTGGAATGAATGAGCCTTAGGAGGTCCCAGCTTTCCATTCTCCTTGTTGCAACAGGTTGGCCATAAAAACCTGTAAAAACTCTTCTATGTAGCAAATTATTGGGTTGAATCAAAAGGGAAATATGATGATAGGAGTATGAGTCTATCTCAGCTTCCAAATCCTTCTTCCACAACAAGGCCAAACCACCACTCCTACCAAGACTGTCAACCGAAAAGCTACAATCAAATTTTAGTTTATCCCTAATGTTTTCAATCCTGCCTCTACCACATTTAGTTTCACTAAGGAAAATTACATCCGGGCTCTTTTCTTTCACCATGAGGTGAAGTTCACGAACTGTCCGAGGGTTCCCAAGCCCTCGGCAGTTCCATGCTAAGCAAATCATGGGGACTGGCAGGGCTGTTTTCCAGCCTCTGCCATCTTAGCTTGTTTTGCCCTTTTCCTAGTCATTATAGGCTCATGCAGCTCCCACCCTTGCCTTTTCTTCTGTTTAAAGCCCTGGGGTTCACTCATCAGAGTGTCATTAATCTCCTGTGTTCCTGGTGGGCCAAGTATTCCCTTATGTCCCAAGTCTCGTGCCCTTCTCTTCCACGTTGGGCCTTTTGGTAACTTAGTAGAGACCAGTTTAATGGGAGAGTTGTGGGAAGGAGAGCTAACCTAAGGGGTGTCCCTGACAGGACTTTCATTAGAATAGTTTGTTTGAGACGAGTTCAAACTTTGCTCACAATGCCTTGCCTTGATACAACAGGATCTCTTGACTGCTTTTCAACCAGCCGTGAAGAGCCTAAGATAGCACTACTAGACTGAACCGAATTGTCAAGATGACCACACTGTTTGTACCTGCTGTCTATCTCGGGTAAGAGTCTAGTTAGCTGGATGTTGTCAGAGCTCCCCATGTCTGTTTGCTCACAAGGCTCTCCGTGTTTTCCCTGTGTGATAGGTCCCGTCCCATCTAGGTCAGTTCCACTGTCCCCTGGCTTGTTTTGGCGCCAACTTCCTGAACTTTCAGATTCACTATTCTTTTTGCCAAATGCAGAAACACTTCTCGGTTGGGAGTTAGCTCTGAGCCACGGTCCATACTGTGGTTTCCCGTCTTCTCGTCGTTTACCTCCCACTGGAGAGTTTGGACAGGAAGGGCCAACATGTTTGATCGACCCACACTGAAAACAAAAGGTTGGTAACCTCTCGTACTTGAAGGGGATCCAGTACCTTTGACCTCCCATATTTATGAATCTACCACGCAGAAGTGGTTTAGAGATGTCTAACAAGACTCGGACCCTGAGAAAGCTACCCCATGCCATTCCACTAGCATCTACGTCCACTGCTAGAACAGTACCTACTGTTGATCCCAGCTTCTCACCCATGGTTTTGTTCATACCTGCAAACGGTAGTTCATGAAGCTGTAACCAGAACGGTTCATACTTAAAGATGATGTCCTTAGGTGCCAAGCAGCCTTCACAGTTGGATAAGCACACTAAGTACCTATCGAAGGACCATGGTCTTCCTGCTAAGACCCTATCTTTCTCCATAGGATTTTGAAACTCAACAAGGCTTCTGTTCAAGCCTAAATCCTTGAATTGCACCTGGCCTTCTACTTTCCACGCTCTGCTCATTGTGGAACGAAAGGCACCTTTATTAACCTCTTTCTCTGCTACCACAAGAACAGCCAGACATTTTTTGCTTTTCACTATGGATAACTGTATTTCCTCTGTCGGGACCAGTTCTTCCTGTTTCTCTTCCTCCGTGAGCTTTAACCCTTCATAGAGATTTGACAATTCTTCTGCCATATTATTAAACAAACTGTGACGGTAACCACTTCAGAAACAAAAGCAACTCTCAAACAGAGTTTAAGAGAAAAAGCCTCTAAGTTCTGAAGAACTAGAGAGGAAAAACCCCACCTTTCTAAGTTAGCTTGTTTTTATGTTTCTAATTGTTAGTAATTAAATTTCTAACTTTTAGAATACCCTCTTATAATTTCTCGTGTTTCGCACTTTATTCTTGTAGAATGCGACGATCGAGGTAAGTTAACTTTTAACTTACGATTAGTTTACTATGTGTGTGTGATGGGTAAAGGAACTACAGTTTATATATGTATGTTAAATATGCCATATGTTACATGTATGTCATATCATGTAATATTCAATGTTGCAAGTATGTCATGTTAAGTATGATATTTGTTACATGTTAGGTCATATTACGAAATGTTTCCATCTCAAGTAAGTCATGTCTTTCAATTTACATCCAAGTCAGTTATATCTAGGATACTCACGATATAATCATTATGATTGTCCGAGCATCTCCATTTGTAATTCACCAGAGGTACTTTTGGTGAAATCATTTTGATTGTCAGAATGCAGCTCAAGTTCAATTATGCAGATACTCCTGGTGTAATCATTTTGATTGTTAGGGTATTTTATTTAAAATACTCGTAATGGAATTATTCTGATTTTCAGAGTATTATTAGGTACTCCTAGTGTAATCATTCTAATTGTTAGGGTATGTGATTTAAAATACTCATGATGGAATCATTCTAATTGTCTGAGTATCTCTAATGGAATATGTTAGGTGGGATCATTCTGATTGTTCACTATTCCTGACGAAACGGCTGGCAGAATTATTTTGATTGTCAGAATTTAAGTCCAAGTTCATGTCAAGAAGTTGAGAATAAGCAATCATGGTAACATCATGAGATAAGAATACACCATCATGGTAACCCCATGAGATAAGAATAAGCAATCATGGTGAACCCATGAGATAAGAATAAGCAATCATGCTAACCTCATGAGATAAGAATAAGCAATCATGGTGACCCCATGAGATAAGAATAAGCAATTATGGTGGCCCTATGAGATAAGAATAATTTTCAGATCAATCACATATAATCAGTTTCAGATCAAGTTCATGTTATGTGTATGTCACTACATGTTATGTTCATGTTCACATTAAGTTTCAAGTTCATGTTCAATCATGTTATGTTCACGTTTATGTATGTTCAAACTCACGTTCATGTTATGTTATGTTCATTATGTTAAGTTGCGTTTACGTTATGATTTGCAAGTTATGTTTCACGTTCATGTTATGTTGCTAGTACCATGTTATGTTTTAAGTCAAGTTCATGTCATGTAAGTCAAGTTCAAGTTCAGTTTAGTTCAGGTTATTAGTTCATGCTATATTCATTATAGTATGCTTATGTACGACTTTAATTATGCATTATGCTTTTACTGCCATACATACATCTTAACTTGTGTGGGAGTTTCTGTTAACTTCTAAGATTTGTAATCAAATCTCACCGTGGTAGTCCCAACTACCATTCGCCCCGAATGGTAGGCAATGTGCAAGATCAGAAGGAGAGGACATTGGATAGATTGGAGGAGGTTGACTAGACGCCGCGGAGCTTACAGCTTCTATAGTTAGTTTCCTTTGGGACAGTATTCTACCTTGTTATCGAGTTACCGAGTTACTCAAGAACTTCTCAATAGTGTATTTTGGTAATTAAATATGAGTCTAGTCCCCATGTTTTGAATTACAGTCTTCTGAGACCGTATTAAAATTGGATGTTTATTTTTTTAAGTATGCTTGGATTACGTTTAACTATTTGGGATATTATAAGTTTGGTGCATAGTATTACTAAAAGAAAAAAAAAATTATCCGCTACGAATATTGCATAATGCTAGATGCATATAGGAATATTCATCTTATAGTCATGACGGGGGCAAGTAACATTGTGTTGCATGTCCCAACGCTTCAGATGTCCGTTCAATCCCAAACGGAATCTAGGGGTGTCACAACATGTCAAAAGCATATGACATAATCGAGTGGTGCTTTCTTGAGGCCATGATGAAGCAGTTGGGTTTTTGTGGGAAATGGAGAAGGTTGATTATGTGTTGTGTCTCTATTGTATCCTATTCAGTTCTTATAAATGGTAGACCTAGAAGAAAATTAAAGCCAACAAGGGGCCTAAGGCAAGGGAACCCTATTTTCCCTTACCTATTTATCATATGTGCAGAAGGATTAAGTGCACTTCTTATTTTCTTTGATGCAAGGGGTTTGACAAAAGGGGTAAATATGGCAAGAAGGGCTACTAGGATAAATCATCTGGGTTTTTGCAGATTATTGTGTCTTGTTTGGGAAGGCCACATGTGAGGAATGGAAGAAGCTTATGGAGGTGTTAAAGGTTTGTGAAAGAGCCTCGGGCCAATTTTTGAACAAAGAAAAAACTTCAATTTTCTTTAGTTCAAATACAAAGACAGAATATAGAGATCTTATCTTGAGAGATTGGTGATCTGTAGCATGTGGCAGCTATGAGAAATATCTTGGTCTTCCATCAGTTGTGGGAAGATCAAGATATAACACCTTTAAGTGTATAAAGGACAGAATATGGCAAAAAATTAGTTGCTAGAAAAATAAATTTTTATCTCTTGCAGGATGAGAAATATTGATAAAAGCAGTCTTACAAGTAGTACCTACATACACTATGAGTTTATTTAAGCTTCCAAAGAACTTATGTACATAAATAAATAGTATGTTTTCAAGATTCTGGTGGGGTAGTGCAGCAGGGGAGAAGAAAATTCAGTGGCAAAGCTGGGAAAGAATGGGGAATCAAAAGCTAAAAGGAGGAATGGAATTTAGGAACATCAATAGTTTCAGTTCAGCTCTACTAGCCAAATAGGCTTGGAGGTTTTTACAGAAACCACATTCCTTAGCAGTTATAATTTTTAGAGAAAATATTTTAAGGCCAAGCATTTGTTGGATGCAAAACTGGGATTGAACCCCTCTCTAATCTAGAGGAGCATATGGGGGTCTTTGAAGTTATTAAAGGAAGGATTAAGATGGAGAGTAGGGAATGGTAAAAGTATTAAAGTTTGAGGTAACAAGTGGCTCAACTCCCCTTCCTCTTTTAAAGTTCAATCTCCTTTGGATATAAATGCAAGGGTATGTGAGCTGCTGGACTAGAGTGGATATGGATGGAACAAGGAGTTGGTGAGGGAGGTTTTTGTGAAGGAGGAAGCTGACCAAATTTGCAGCATTCCTGTGAGTAGACTAGGCTCAGAAGATAAGATAATATGGGGGTCTTCTAGCAGAGGTATATTCACTGTAAGAGGTGCATACTATGTGGAACAAGAGAGGAAAAGAACTCAGAATGGGGAAACTTCTAGGGAGGTTAAAAGAGAATTGACATGGAAGAACATTTGGGGCCTAAGGGTACTAGGGGTGGTCAAATCCTTTCTATGGAAGCTAGGGAATGATGTTTTAGCTACAAAGAAGAACCTATGGAGAAGAAAAGTAGTAGAGAATGCATCATGTCCAATATGTGGAACTGAAGTGGAGACTGCAATGCATGTAATATGGCAGTGTCTTCTTCACCCCGTTCTTAGAGAAAAACCCAAAAGAGCTCTCTCGGGCAGATTTCTGTGTCTTTTTGCGTGGAGATTATCGACCCCTTGTAAGTATTTTTACACAATGACTCCTTCATAAAAGTTGTTCCGCTTTGAGTCTAGTTTCCATAGATGTATTTTTTGTATCATTCCATGGTCATTCGGTCTGTCAAAAGTATTTTTAACCATGGAAAGGTCGAATCTGGAGAGTATGTTATGTTTTGGAGTTTTTGACCAAGCTAATGGACATATCTTGATCCGAAAATTTTATGGAGTATTCTTAGAATGTTTTTAAGAGTTTTCATTGAGGTCTTGTTGCATGAGTAAAGCTTTTGATGATATATTTTCTTAGATCTAGAAACTTGAAAACTGGAAGTGGCAAAACAGTTTTTATTTGGAGAAAGTTTGAATATTTCGAAATTTGATCTTACTCTAAAGGCTTTGATATTTTTATCTGATGATCCTAAGTTTCTTATTTTCATGTTAGGATGTTATTTTGGAGATATTTAGTATTAGTTTCAAATATATGATTTTTCTATACAAGAGGATTTTGGTTAGGCCTAAGATTTGATGTTTTTGGATTAGATCCATGTTTATTGATTTTTAGCCATATGATTTTAAGTTTGATGGTTAGATCCTATTTAAGACACATCATTAAACTATGTGATGCTTAATTTAGAAGATCTCACCTTCTTAAGCCATTGATCAAGAGATTTATCAAAACTAGTTGAGGAAAAAGTTTCTGTTTTTGGATGAGGTGTAAAACCAAAAACTCCAAGTGTTATTTTGTGATTTTGGTGACTTTAGTTTGATGATTTAAAGCATGGTTGATGTTAGGATGATGTTATGAACATGTTAGAAGTAAGATTTGATTTTTGGAATTAGGATGTGAAATCCTTAAGTTAGGGGTAAAATAGTCGTTTTCCCACATGTAGAGGGTAAAATGATAATTTTACTCTAAGTTAACTTGTTTTCATGTTTCTAATTGTTAGTAATTAAATTTCTAACTTTTAGAATGACCTTTTACAGTTCCTCGTGTTTCACGTTTTATTCTCATAGAACGCGACAATCGAGGTAAGTTAGCTTCTACCTTACTATCAGTTTATTGTGTATGTGTGATGGGTAAGAGAACTACAATTTATGTATGTATGTTATCATATATGCCATGTCATGCAATGTCATTACATGTTTATCTGTTACGCATGATTTATTCTCTCATGAATAATTATCTATTACACAATCTTTCCTGTCATGCAATGCTGTATGTTATAAGTATGCCATTATAGTATGCCATGAATGTTTATGATTAAATTATATTGTGCCATTTACAAGTATACGCCATATTAGAAAAGTATATGATATTAAATAATATTCATGCATTAAGAAAGATAAGACATGTTAAGGATGACACGGACCTAAGCGTGTTCATCACAAGTTATGTTATGCGGTGCCACGGACTCAGTGTGGTTCACCTTATGTAAAGTTCATATAAGTTTCAGATCATGTTCAAGTTAAGATATTCATGGGGCCACAACAACTGTGGAGCATGAAGTATGGGGCCACAACAACTGTGGAGCATACACTACGTGAGACACAGCAATTGTGACACGTAGAATACTTGTCATATTTTATGTTACGTGTATTCATGGGGCCACAACAACTGTGGAGCATGAAGTATGGGGCCACAACAACTGTGGAGCATACACTACGTGAGACACAGCAATTGTGACACGTAGAATACGTGTCATATTTTATGTTACGTGTATTCAAGTTTCAGATCAAGTACATGATAAGTCTAGTTTCAGATCAAGTTCATGTTATGCTATGCTCACATACATGTTATGTTCATGTTCATGTTATGTTCCAAGTTCATGTTCACATCATGTTATGTTCACGTTTATGATATGTTCAAGCTCATATTCATGTTATGTTATGTTCACGTTCACATTATGTCTCAAGTTCACGTTTATGTCATGTTATGTTCAAGTTTATGTTATTTTCAAATTCAAATTTATGTTATGCATGTTTACGTTCATGCTATATTTCAAGTCCATGTTATGTTTCACGTTCATGTTATGTTGCTAGTCCATGTTATGTTTTAAGCTCAAGTTCATGTCATGTTAAGTCAAGTTCAATTCACGTTTAAGTTCTGGTTATGTCATGCTATATGCTATGCTTATGTACGACTTTACTTATGCATTTATGCTTTTACTGCCATGCATGCATCTTTAACCTGTGTGGGAGTTTTATGTTAACTTGCTGAGATTTGTAATCAAATCTCACCGTGGTAGTCCCAACTACCATTCCCCCCGAATGGTAGGCGATGTGGCAGGTTCAGAACAAGGAGCAAATACCGATAGGCTGGAGGATGTTGACTAGACGCCGCGGATGCAATGCAGAGTTTTTAGCTTCTATAGTTAGTTTCCTTTGGGACAGTATTCTAACCTTGTTAATTGAGTTACGCGAGTTACTCAATGAACTGGTTCAATAAGTGTATTTTAGTACTGTAATATAGAGTCTAGTCACCCATGTTTTGAGAGTACAGTCTTCTGAGACCCGTACTGTAATTGTGGTTATTTATTTTGTTAAGTATGCATGGATTATGCTTTAATGATTTGGGATGTTATAAGTTTGGTGCATAGTATAAAAAAAAAAGAAAAAAAAAATTATCCGCTGCGAATATTGCATAATGCTAGATGCATGTTAGGAACATTGCATCCTATATGTCATGTACGGGGGCAGGTAACCTTGTGTTACATGTCTTGACGCTTCAGATGTCCGTCCGATCCCAAACGAAAATCTGAGGGCGTCACATTCCCAAAAACCCTAATTCAATAGAAATAAGACTTGGGGCTGGACATCCCCAAAGTCCAATTATTTTAGATTAATTCCTATGACTAATAAAATAAGCGATTTTAATGAAATAAATAAGTCCATGACCTTCAATAATAATAGGCCCAAGTCGTGTCTTCAATAGCTTAGATCAAATGGATCAAAACTGGTTCTCCTTCTTTCAAGCCCATCATGAGTGTTGGGCTCTTGCTAGCTTCATCCTAATTGGATTGCACCAATTCTTGCATTGCTCTCTTGATCTTCGTGGCTCTTAATCTTGTAATTGATCCTTAAGACTTGGTCTGCCTTGGGGCCTATCATTTCCCCTCTCCTAAAAAAGATTCGACCTCGAATCTCCACCTGGATCAAAGGGAAAAAGATCAGTAACATTGAAAATAGCAAACACATGATACTTACCTGGAAGATCCACTAGGTATGAAGTATCATTAAATTTATCAAGAATTTGGAAATGTTCATCCAAGCTATTTCTGTCATCAACAGGTAAATGAATTAAATCAAAATGGATAAGTGGATTCAAACCAAAAGCACCTTCAAAAGATGAATGAGAAATAGTAGTATGCATGGTCTTCCTATATGCAAACTCTAATAATGATAAATGATACTCTCGCAGACGTTCATGCAACAATTCAATGAATGGAAAATGATATTCCCACAAATGTTCATGAAACAATTCAATGAATGGAAAATGATACTCCCACAAATGTTCATGAAACACATCTAAAGCCTTTCCTTACACCAAAATGACCACTCCAATTATATGCAACCTCAACGAATGGCAAACCATACTCCCAAAAGTATTCATTCAACACACCTAAATTCTTCTTTACACCAAAATGACAACTCATATTATATACAACCTCAATGAATGCCAAATAATATTCCCACAAGCGTTCATACAACACGTCAATGAATGGCAAATGAAATTGCCACAAACGTTTATGCAACACGTCAATAAATGGCAAATGATACGCCCAAAGGTGTTCATGTAACACAAAAAAAATCTTTAGCACACCCAGGTTACCCAACAAGCTACTCCCATGTCTATCACAGAAAAGCAACTCACACATAAAACTAGTAGGCACACAAAGTTTTTTCTCTCAAAACAAATACCAATCTAGTTTATAGCATTTACAAAACGATGTTTTCTCACGTACTCCATACACACTGGCAAAGTCATTATCATTAGCATGCAATTTCTTGTCATATTCAAATCTCAATAACTTTGCATCTAAAATAACGATACGATCATACCTTCTTGCTAATGCACAAGCCACGAAAGTTTCCTTACCATGTGTGAACTTGATTACAAGAGGAAAAATCTCAATACATTCCTCCCACTTGGCATGCATTCTAGTCAACTTACCTTGTCCTTTCAAGTGTATCAATGACTCATGTACTTCAAAGAAAGGTCGGGTAGGGATTATCGCACCTGGCACAAAATCAATGTATTGCTCTATCTCTCTAATAGGTGGCAATCCACTAAACACACCGTTAGGAATCATGACCATATATCCCTGCAATAAGAAAACAATAATACTAGGTAAAGGTACGTCAAGTTTGTTAGTATTAAAAATTGCTTTAGCAAAAAAACTCACTTTTCTTTTTGTTTTCCTCTCATTTTCTACACTATCTCTTCTCTTTTCACTCTCTGTTTTTTCTTCAGTCTCTTTATTCTTTTCACTTTCTTTATTCTTTTCACTTTCTTTTTCCTTTTCACTCTCTATTTTCTTTTCACTCTCTGTTTTCAACAATTCAACCGCAAACAGAAATATCCACTTGTGATAATCAAACTATTGAATTCAAACACATAAAAATTGACAAGGAATAGAAGGGAATGAATGAAACTCTAGAAATTTCAAACCATAGATGGTGCAAATTTTGGCAGCCCTAGAAAAACGAATTTCTGTGTTTTTTTTTTTTTGGCAAACCCTAGAACATTGAAACCCTAAAATTTATGATACAATAAATAAAAGATAGAATCAGACCTGATTGGAAACCTTGCTCTAAATACCAAATGATGTGAACCCCAATCGACTCGCTTAGAGACCTAACAACAATATTGGAAAACCAACCCAAGAAAGCCAAATTCAAATTTATGGATGGAGAATCTAGACTTGTTGAGAACCCGTTTCAAGAACCTAGATTATATTAAAATCTAGACCCGTTGAATAACCCGTCTCAAGAACTCGGATTACAAAGGAGGAACGCCACAAAGGTTGTGATTTACCTTTGATAAGTTCAAATGTTCAATTAAGAACAAGAGGAGATAAACTCAACTCCCAATGAATAAAATTCATCAATTTCAATAATGTCTTTTTTTTAATCTCAAATGAGGCTAGAAGTGGTTTAAATAAACAATTCCCAAAACCCTAAAGGAATAGTGCCGCTGGTACTGTAGCGTGAACAGTGCCTCACTACAGTAACTTCTAAAACCCTAGTTTGTAAAATAATAACTTTCCAAATAAGCCCTTGGCCAAAATACAAGGCCTACCCAAAAACCCTAATTCAATAGAAATAAGACTTGTGGGCTGGACATCCCCAAATCCCAATTATTTTAGATTAATTCCTATGACTAATAAAATAAGCGATTTTAATGAAATAAATAAGTCCATGGCCTTCAATAATAATAGGCCCAAGTCGTGTCTTCCATAACTTAGATCAAATAGATCAAAACTGGTTCTCCTTCTTTCAAGCCCATCATGAGTGGTGGGCAGAGCTAACTTCATCATAATTGGATTGCACCATTTATTGCATTGCTCCCTTGATCTTCGTGGCTCTTAATCTTGTAATTGATCCTTAAAACTTGGTCTGCCTTGGGGCCCATCACCTACTTCAACTGTGGAAGCTCCTCACATCCATACACCAACGTGAATGGGGATTCCCCTGTTGGAGTTTTTACTGACGTTCTATACACCCAAAGTACCCCTGGCAACTCGTCCGCCCACTCTTCCTTTTTCTCTCCAACCCTCTTCTTTAGAATTGAGAATAATGCCTTGTTTGTTGCTTCCACTAATTCGTTCTCTTGTAGGTGGCCTGGTGAGGAGTATTTCAGCTTAATCTTCAACTCCGCATGCCATTCTTTGTAATGGTTGGAGTCAAACTGGCACCCATTGTCTGACATTATGCTTTGCAGGATTCTGAATCTGCAAACTACATTTTTCCATAAAAACCTTGTCACAGTCTTGCTTGTCACACTTGCCAATGATTCTGCCTCCCCCTGCTTCATGAAGTAATCTACGGCAACAATGATGAACTTTACTCCTCTTTCTATTGGGAAAGGTCCAACCAAATCCATACCCTATTGGGGAAAAGGCCATGGTGTTTTCATAGATGTTAGCCCTATTGGAGGGGCGTGCAATACTGGCACGTACATTTGGCACTTGACACACCTCTTAGTGAATTCTCGTGCATTCCTTGATGCATTGGGCCAAGAGTACCCTGCCCTTACCGCCTTTCTAGCTAAGGTCTTTCCACCGGAATAGTTTCCTCATATTCCGTCATGTATCTCTGCTAAGACATATTGCACCTCTTGTAGGGAAATACACTGTAGTAATCGGGTTGAGAAACTCCTTTTATAAAGGACTCCATCAATGAGCATGAACCTTGCCTTCTTTCTCCTTACCCTCCTTGCCTCCTCCTATTTCTCTGGTAACTTTCTTTCATCTAGGTAGGCAACTACACTATTCACCCAGTCTAGGATATTGGTGCCTAGGACGCCCACTTCTTTCCCAGTGGCTGGGACCTTGACGATTCTCCTTTCAACCAGCCATGGGAGAGGCGCCCATTCCTAATGTTGTATGCGCCAACTTATCTGCCACTTCGTTGTCTACCTTTGGTATATGAGTTATATTGAAATATAAGAAAAGGTCGCGTGCCTCCCAAACTCGTACTAGATACTTTTTCAATTTTCCCCCTTTCGCAGTGTATAGGCCCAACACTTGATTTACTGTGGCGCCCCCAAAATCCCCACGTACGGAAAACGGGGAATTCGAGGCGCCCGGATGGTGACATCACGGGTCACCACCCTATCGAAGAGTGCCAAGTGTGTGCAAGCGACAAATGTGCACAAGAAGATTTCGCAGCGGATAGCAAAGTCAAATACTAAGTACCAGAATTTTTCTTAAATAAAATACAAACGGTTCAAAGGCACATAATAAAATATTACATGATATAAATATTGTTTTAAAACTAAGTACAAAGCATAACTTCAAATCAGAACTCCGGCGGAGCCGTATCCTCGGGCTCAGCCTCCTCCTCCTCCTCGAACCTGCATCAAAATCTACGGTACCAAAAATGGTGCCGCAGGTAAGTAAAACCCAAACACCACTAGATAAAAGCATATTAAACTCAAACAACAAGTATGAATGAATGTCAATGCTCCAAAACTCATAAATCATATTTTCCACGCACGCCAAAAAAACCCATTTGGCTTAAAAACATAACCTTTAAAACCAAGCCTCGCCATTATCCCAGATAATGGCCCAAACCACCATTTTCCCAGAAAATGGATCACAAGACCATCGCCATTTTCCCAGAAAATGGCCCATATCCGAAAACCATGAAAACCAACCAATTATGCATGCACCATGATCTCCCCTAGGGATCATCCGCACACTCTGGCTCTGTGCCACACCGCAGGTAACGTCTACGCGTGTGACACCTACACGAGTGATGCCCAGACTCGCGCCTCCAACTCGCGCGTACCTGGCCAGGCCATCCTCTAGTCCCCGCCACTAAAAGGACCACGGAGTCGACACGACAGCGTTACCGTATCGTGCGATCCGGTCGTCGCCCGGCGACAACCCAGGGGATGTCACTCAGTATTATCCACTCCCGAGTGACCAGAGGAGCTCCACCGAGATAATAACCCATCCCGGCTTGGGCTCGTGATACGCACACTCCCAAAAATCATTTACGCCAATAAAACATGATTTTTCCAATAAAATAAAATACAAGTGCATGCATCATGTAAATGCCAATTTCAATGCTCGACAAATAAAATCAACCATAGCACAACAAACAAGCAACTCCGTCCTCCATCCATCCGACCCCCGAACTCCTCGGACTCAGTCCGGAATCAGCGAACCAACCAAATAATTTATTGAAAGAGTAAAATACATTTAAATCTAAAAGTAGCGTTTGGAAAATACTTACAGCGCTATATAGGATTTTTAGAAGGTTCGGCGCGAAGCGAACGGCGATGCGAAAGCAACGTAACAGTGCAAATGCACTGTTCCCGTGGGTCGCAAAATACCCACTTTTGACCGGGGACAAACCAAGACACCAAATTGATAGGGAATGGTCTAGAGATGTTTATGAAGCTAGTGGAAGTGAGTTTTGGCCGTGGGTGGCGGCGAAAACGCCGGTAGGGGCGGAAAAAGGGCAAATCGGAGTTGAGCTCGTGGGAGCCGCTCCGGTGACCGTTTGAGGCCGGGGATGGGTGGGTTAGGTCGGTAAGGAGTAGGGGAAGAAGTGGTGAAGAGGTGGTGGCCGGAGGTGGAGCGACGGCGGCGGATCGGGCCTCAAGCCGTGCGGCTTGTTGGGCTTTTTCCGGCCAAACGGCCGGCCGGTTGGGGCTGGGAGTTGGAGGGGATGATCACCGGCCGGAGGGGAGTCGACCGGTGGGTGTGGCGTCAGGCACGACGCCGGCGAACGGCGGGGCTGGGCTGGAGGCCGGCGGACGCGTGGGTGAGGAGAGAGAGAGAAAGAGAGGAACGCGGGGAGAGAGAGAGAAAACCGAACGGGAGAGGGAAAAAAAGGAAAAAGAAAAAAGAAAAAAGGGAAAAAGAAAAAGAAGAGGAAAAGAAAAGAAAAAAGAAAAAGATGAAGGAAATTAATGAGGTCCAGTCCTCACGTCGGAAGTCCAAAGACTGATCAGCCGAAAACGGTAAAAACATAAAACGATTAAAATAAATTAACACTACATCAAATAAATAAATAAACACCAATAAAATATTTTAAACACATCAATAAGCTAAAATAAAATAAATAACTAGTAAAAACCAATTATTTAAATTTTTAAAACCAAAAACAAGCCAAAATAAATTAAATCACAATTTAAATTCAACAGCCAATAAAATCTATTTAAAACTCGATAATTTAAAATAAAAGCACTATAAAATATTTAATTAAATTAAAATATTCTTCAGTGAAAATACACATAAAAGCGGGTCATCACATCCTCCCCCCCTTAAAACAAATTTCGTCCTCGAAATTTGCAGGACCGAACACCAACTTGAAACAAGCCATACAATTCCACATAAAACCAACTGCAACCAAGATTAAGAAACGTACCGCATCACTCGAACAAGTAGGGGTACTGCTCCCTCATGTCCACTACTCGCTCCCAGGAGAAATCTTGAGCTAACGGATCTCCCCAGGCCACCTTAACCAGATATATCGTTTTAGACCTTAACTGTTGCTCCTTCCAATCCATGATCTGCGATGGAACAACCTCATAAGTAAGGTCCGGTTGCAACTGAATATTCTCTGGGTCGACAAAACGTGGCTCTTGTTGTCCAAAACTCTTCTTTAAAGACGATACATGGAAGACATTGTGTATATCCCCAAAATATTCTGGCAAAGCAACTCTGTAAGCGACGGACCCTACCTTCTCTAAAATCTGAAAAGGTCCAACATATCTTGGATCCAGCTTTCTCTTCTTCCCAAAACGCTTAACTCCTTTCATGGGAGAGACCTTAAGGTAAACCCAATCGCCTTGTTCGAAAGACAATTCTCTCCTCCTGGTATCCGCGTAACTCTTTTGACGACTTTGCGCTGCAGCCATGTTATCTCTTATAATCTGAATCTGATTTTGCATATCCTGTATTATCTCGGGTCCAATTATTTTCTTCTCCCCGACTTCATCCCAACATAAGGGTGATCTGCATTTTCTACCATACAGAGCTTCATAAGGAGCCATTTGGATGGATGCATGGAAGCTGTTATTATACGCGAATTCTATGAGTGGCACTGATTCTCCCAACTTCCTTGAAAATCTAAAGCACACGCTCGCAACATATCTTCGAGAGTTTGAATCGTGCGCTCTGACTGGCCGTCTGTCTGGGGGTGATAAGCAGTACTAAACTTTAATTTAGTACCTAAAGCCGCCTGCAAACTTTCCAAAAATGGGAGGTGAACCTTGGATCTCTGTCCGACACTATGCTCTTGGGTATCCCATGTAGTCTCACTATTTCCTTTACATACAAGCGGGTCAATTTTCCCAGAGAATCCGCATTATTGACCGGTAAGAAATGAGCACACTTAGTCAGTCGATCAACAATTACCCAAACTGAGTTCTTTCCACTGGGAGTCCTCGGTAAGCCCACTACAAAATCCATAGAGACGTCATCCCATTTCCATTCAGGAACAGGTAGAGGCTGGAGCAAACCTGCTGGTCTTTGATGCTCGGCCTTGACTTGACGGCAAGTGCACATCTCTCAATATACAAGGCAATATCCCTCTTCATTCCTTCCCACCAATAATTTTTCCTTAAGTCCCGATACATTTTGGTGCTACCCGGATGAACGGAATAGGGAGCGCGTGAGCCTCCGTCATAATTCGCTCCTTAAATTCCGAGTCCTTAGGAATTACTCTACGATCTCGGAATCGAAGAATCCCATCTTTATCCAAACTGTAGTGCAACGGCCCTCTAGATTTTCTGACCCTTTTTCTAATGTCCAACAGCTTCGGATCTTTTCTCTGAAGAGTCTTCAATTCTTCAAAATCAATTACCCGAATATCAAGAATTGAAGATATCACTTCCTCTTGCTGCGAACTTCCAATAAGGAGCCTTCTCAACCCGCAAAGTAAAGAATCCACTCCAGAAGATTCAGCTTCATCCTCTAAGTGTGATTTCCGGCTCAAGGCATCTGCAACTACATTTGCTTTTCCTGGGTGGTATTTAATCTCGCACTGATAGTCGCTTATTAGCTCTAACCATCTCCTTTGCCTCATGTTGAGATTCTTCTGAGAAAATAAATACTTCAGACTCTTGTGATCGGTGTAGATCTCGCAAACTGCTCCATATAAAAAGTGTCGCCAAATCTTAAGGGCAAACACTATGGCGGCCAATTCCAAATCATGTGTCGGGTAATTCTTCTCGTGGTCTTTCAGTTGACGAGACGCATAAGCCACGACCCGTCCTCCTTGCATGAGAACACACCCCAAACCAAATTTAGATGCATCACTAAAAACAACAAACGGCTCAAGCGGTTTTGGAAGTGCTAAAACTGGCGCAGTTGTCAATCTGTTCTTCAATTCTTGGAAACTCCTCTCGCACTTGTCTGACCAAACAAACTCTGCATTCTTTCTAGTCAAAGCGGTGAGAGGACCGGATAATCGGGAAAATCCCTCCACGAATCTTCTATAGTATCCAGCAAGTCCCAAGAAACTTCGGATCTCGCGCACAGTCGATGGACGCTGCCATGATAAAATAGCTTCCACCTTACTGGGATCAACTGCCACACCGTCCTGGGAAATTACATGTCCCGAGAAATCTGACTTCTTCCAGCCAAAATTCACATTTGCTAAGCTTCGCGTACAACTGGTGCTCTCGTAACTTCCCAAGCACTAAGCGAAGGTGATAAGCATGCTCGTCAACATTCTGGGAATAAACTAAAATATCATCAATAAAAACCACTACGAAAGAATCCAGATAAGGTCGAAAAACCGGTTCATCAGATCCATGAAAGCTGCAGGAGCGTTAGCCAACCCAAAAGGCATCACTTTGAACTCGTAATGCCCATATCTTGATCTAAAAGCAGTCTTGGGGACATCTCTATCTCTTATTCGCAGCTGATAATATCCCGATCTCAAGTCAATCTTCGAGAAGATAGCCGCTCCTTGAAGCTGATCAAATAAGTCGTCAATTCTTGGAAGAGGGTACTTATTCTTTATTGTCACTTTATTAAGCTCTCGATAATCAATACACATTCTAAGAGTGCCATCTTTCTTTTTAACAAACAAAACTGGTGCACCCCATGGCGAAGTACTTGGCTGGATAAACCCCTTGTCGACCAACTCTTGCAACTGGGCTTTCAACTCTTTCAACTCGGCTGGTGCCATACGGTAAGGGGCTTTATGCACAGGAGCCGCCCCGGGTTCTAGATCGATAGCGAACTCCAACTCGCGGACTGGAGGTAACCCCGGCAAATCATCTACGAACACATCGGGAAATTCTCCTACCACCTGGAAAATCTGCCAAGGACTTGTTCCCAATTGGCGTAGACGCCACTTGAACCAAAAAGGCATCCGCCCCACAAGCAATATCTTTCTTCGCTTGAATTGCCGATATAACCATCGGCTTCTCTTTTAATTTACTTCCCATAAACTCTAAACAATCACCATCTGGGAGTTGAAAACTGATTATCCCGACTTCTGCAATTTATACTTGCACAATACCGATATAACCAATCCATGCCGAGAATAATATCAAATCCCAACAACTTGAACACCACCAAGTCGGCATCAAGGGTCCTACCACCAAAATCCAAGGGACAACCCAACGCAACTTAGAACAACAAACCATTTCACCATTTGGAAGACTCACCACTAATGATCCTGGTAGGGGTCCCGTAACCAAATTACATATCCGTGCGAACGTAGAAGACACAAATGATTGAGATGCACCCGAATCAAACAATGTGCAAGCATAAAAGTCATATAACCGAACTCTTCCTGAACCAAACACATACACCCACAAAATCCGAAACAAACAAACATCAAACCACACCAAACATCAAATCCAAAAATTAATTAATTTAGAACCATACCTGTAATCACTCCAGCATCGTGGGTCGCTGGTGCCTCATCATCCACCTCTCCAGGGGTAAGAGCATACACTCGAGCCTGTGCTACTTGCCTCTGATTAGCTCTTCCACCACGTCGACCTCCACGGCTTCCTTGAACTGTATTAGGACACTCACGGGCAAAGTGTCCCTGCTGGCCACAATTATAGCATCGAGCTCCACCCAAAGTGCACTCACCCGTATGAGCTCTATTACACCTCATGCAAACGGGCATCCGACCTCCTATACGCACTCCTGAGGCAGCTTGTGGTCGAGTTCCAGACCGCTGAACAATTTTCTGAGGCGATCCAGAGCTACTTCCTTCTCCAGTAAAACTCCGCCTTTTATGTCCCGGAGGGGAACCCATACTCAAATTATTCTCTCGCTCCACGAGGGTGGCCACATCCACTAAATCCTGAAAAGTGGATATCCGGTGGCTGACTACCAACCGGCGTATATCGGGGCGTAGACCCTCCTGGAAACGCTCAGCTTGCATCTCCTCTGTGGCGATGAGGTGGGGAGCAAATTTCCCAAGTTCTACAAACCTTCGGGAGTACTGTTCCACGGTCATGCTCCCTTGGACCAAGTGTGAGAACTCTCTTGCTTTTTGCCGCCTTACAGAAGCGGGAAAGAAGCGGTTATTAAATTCCTTCTTGAAGCGCTGCCAAGTCACCGCGGCAAAGATCCCAATTCTGACTCCAGCATTATTCTTTTGGTATCCCACCAATCAAAAGCAGTGCCTTGTAACAGATAGCTGGCGTAGAGAACTTGTTGCGCCTCGGTGCAACCACATACCTCAAAAGTCCTCTCCAAGTCCTTGATCCACTTTCCAGCTTGTAGTGGATCCTCGTCTCCAGTGAAGTGGGGAGTCCTATGCGCCAGAAAGCGCTCATACGTGCACCCCGCTTGCACTCCTCCACTGGACCCTCCTGGTAGCAGCCATGGCCCTCCTTGTTGCCAAGGCCCTCCTTGTTGCCAAGCCCCTCCTTGCTGCCAAGGTCCTCCTTGTTGCGGCCAAGGACCTCCAGGTTGTGGGCTAGGCACTCCTTGCTGAGGCCTAAAATTTTGCTGCATAAATTCCGTCATTTGCCGTATAGCTTGGGCAATGGAGTCATCTCTCTGAGTATCATCCCGGGCCCTTGTGTAGATTTCCTCGGTCTCACCATTTTTTCCTGCCACCACAACCTTTGACCCCCTTTTAAGAAAACGAATAAAACCAATAACATAAAACCAAACCAAAACCAAACCACATAACAAGAAAACAAAAACAAATCAGCAGCAATAACATAACTAATTAAATAAAACAACCAAACAAGCTCAAATAAATTCAAAACAACTAAAACACGTCAAAAAGCAGTATTACTAAAATAAATTTTAAAACACAACTTAAAAAAAAAACATTCTGGTACCTCTCCTATGGGACATGTGGTTTTACCCAGAGCCAAACCGCTCTGATACCACCTGTGGCGCCCCCAAAATCCCCACGTACGGAAAACGGGGAATTCGAGGCGCCCGGATGGTGACATCACGGGTCACCACTCCTATCGAAGAGTGCCAAGTGTGTGCAAGCGACAAATGTGCACAAGAAGATACGCAGCGGATAGCAAAGTCAAATACTAAGTACCAGAATTTTTTCTTAAATAAAATACAAACGGTTCAAAGGCACATAATAAAATATTACATGATATAAATATTGTTTTAAAACTAAGTACAAAGCATAACTTCAAATCAGAACTCCGGCGGAGCCGTATCCTCGGGCTCAGCCTCCTCCTCCTCCTCGAACGCTGCATCAAAATCTACGGTACCAAAAATGGTGCCGCAGGTAAGTAAAACCCAAACACCACTAGATAAAAGCATATTAAACTCAAACAACAAGTATGAATGAATGTCAATGCTCCAAAACTCATAAATCATATTTTCCACGCACGCCAAAAACCCATTTGGCTTAAAAACATAACCTTAAAAACCAAGCCTCGCCATTATCCCAGATAATGGCCCAAACCACCATTTTCCCAGAAAATGGATCACAAGACCATCGCCATTTTCCCAGAAAATGGCCCATATCCGAAAACCATGAAAACCAACCAATTATGCATGCACCATGATCTCCCCTAGGGATCATCCGCACACTCTGGCTCTGTGCCACACCGCAGGTAACGTCTACGCGTGTGACACCTACACGAGTGATGCCCAGACTCGCGCCTCCAACTCGCGCGTACCTGGCCAGGCCATCCTCTAGTCCCCGCCACTAAAAGGACCACGGAGTCGACACGACAGCGTTACCGTATCGTGCGATCCGGTCGTCGCCCGGCGACAACCCAGGGGATGTCACTCAGTATTATCCACTCCCGAGTGACCAGAGGAGCTCCACCGAGATAATAACCCATCCCGGCTTGGGCTCGTGATACGCACACTCCCAAAAACCATTTACGCCAATAAAACATGATTTTATCCAATAAAATAAAATACAAGTGCATGCATCATGTAAATGCCAATTTCAATGCTCGACAAATAAAAT